>VWPW01025290.1:930413-1074031 GCA_013389825.1 Crypturellus undulatus
GGTCTGTGCACCAGTCCTTCTTTCTTACTGACAAGCTTAATCAAGGTTCTGTCTCGCCCAACTTTCTCATGCCTGCTGTTCAAGGACTACTGTTCACATTCCTTTAACTCAGGGAGTATCCGCTATCTTCTTTAAGCTCAGCTCCCTGCAGCCACTTCTCGTGGGAAGGCCTCTGTTCCTTGGATATGTTCCTACATGTAATGAGCTCTGATTGGTGTCCTTATATGAGGTCTGGGGTGGAGAGACCAATGTCTGAACTGAAACACAGATTCAGGCACCAGAAGGTCTTCCTTTGACTTCAGTGGAAATTGGGTCATGTTTATCCCATCTGACCTGCCTTCCCCTCTTAGAGGTGGCCTGTCAAAGGAACTTGTAGCCACACTGACAAGGTGGTGGGCTGAAAACCTGCCTTGGCTGTTTGCTGGTTTTACTTTTTGTCTTTAACATGCATATAATGCTGCTTCAGTAAGAGTTTTATAGTAAGCCAGATCTAGTTTCATTGCAGCTACCTTGGGAGGCAATCCAAATTTGAGCTAACAAACCCCATTTATAGGTGGTGATGTTTAAACCTGAACAATAATATATCTTCAGCTTGCTTTCACTTCTTCATATTCAGTTTAATTAGGTTAGTTTTGTAATATATGGTTTGTAAGAATCAGTTCTGTTACGTCTCACAGCTTCTCTTAAAGCTTGTCTTGATGTTCTGTTAATGACAGCATTACATGCTAATAGCAAGCTAACATGTTACACATTTCTTTTCCAAGCCATTAATGAATGCACTTTCTTGGTACCAAATACCAAGTCCAAAGGCAATGGTTGTTAATCAGTCCCTACTACAAAAATACCATTCTCTGTGATGCTCTGGTTTTGGATTACTTCATCAGTTTTTGTTACATGACAGACTAAACTTGGGAACATCTGTGTCAGCTGTGTCTGTGCTGTAGAGTACAACTGCATGTCTGTTGAGAAGAATCACTGAGGATGTGAAGGAAGGCTGTGGACCGATGCTGGCCATTCAGTGGTCATGCTAACAAAAGCCTCTGCAGAACAGAATAGACTAGGCAACCAGATCACTCCATGAAGCATATTTTACTATTCCTCTGATATGTACGCCCCTATCTAAAAGAGGCTGCTAATAGCATTATTCTTAATAACTGTGGCCTGCATCTAAGAATGTCAAATTAATCTTTCTTCTGGCTTTGGCATACTATTTAATGATTTATCTGGGCCTCCTTCCTATCACAAGATTTTTTGGCTATGGAATAAAGGGTAACTATACTGCCTTCCTCTGCTGAATTAGTTAAGTAACTTCTGGATCAAAATTGTTAATGCCACTAAAGCACTGCTGCCTGCACGAGCTGTAGCCCCCACCCTGCCCAAAGCCCATGAGAATACTTGGATACATCCAGGAGAGTTGCTTTCTGGCCTTCTATATTTCATAAAGCACAATCTTTGTCTTTCCAACAACAGTACAACAGTAGGCTGTTGTGTTTACTTATGCACAGTGACAGGTACCATATTGTTCAATCCCTATTGTATTTCTTGATAGTTCTAAGTTTCAAACTTTATTCACAGGACAAGTGATACTGCATTTTCAAAGCCTAATAGCAGCACCCTATCCTAAAACGTAATACTCATTGGCTTACAGCCTTGTCTCTCATGTATACTACATGGGGAGACAATGCTAGTATACTTATTTTCACAACCTATATACACATCCTATATATACTACTGCCTACAAACATACCTTCTACAAAGTCATCTCAAGCTACTTCTGCGCTGCAGCCTTTTGCCTACTAGCTTTTGCCTGATACCCACCAGTACCAGAGCAACTCTGAGAACTCCTTTCTGCTCTTGTGAAGCTGAGTCACATTCCAGGTACACTGCTCATGGAGTGTGATGGATCTACTAGAAAATTAATTGAAAGAACACTGTGTAGCAAGGTCAAACAGAGAAGTAGAGGTACTTTTCTTAATGTCATCAGCTTAAGATAATGCCATATAAAAAATGTCCTAAGTCATGGTGGGGAGGGTAAAGGGGAGTAGGACAGAGGTTGTGTGAGTGCTATCCACTATGTTGAATATTTTGGCATTCATGACAGTGTTCAGTCACTAGGAGCATTAGACTGAGGGAGAAAGATGGTATTAATTCTCTTCATCCAGGCCATCTACAAGATAAGCTCCAACTATATGGGACAGATGGCACAGCTAGTAAGACACAATTGTAAATGTCCACAGGATTCCCTTAAGCTTGATTCCCTCCAGCACAATTGACTCCCACCTGCTAGCTGTGCCGGGCTTCTTGACGTTGCGGCTGAAGCTCTACATCCTCCTTTTCTTCTTGTGTTTAGCCCTCTCTGAAGGGATCAGATGTTGAGTCAATTTTAATCGATCACACACACAGAATCACACAGAATAGTTGAGGTTGGAAGGGACCTCTATAGATCATCTAGTCCAACCCCCCTGCTCAAGCAAGGGCACCTAGAGCACGTGGCACAGGGTGGCATCCAGGTGGCTTTGGAAGATCTCCAGAGAAGGAGACTCCACAACCTCTCTGGGCAGCCTGTTCCAGGGCTCTGTCACCCTCACAGGAAAATTCTTCCTCAAATGGAGATGGGACTTCCTATGTTTCAATTTGTACCCATTACTCCTTGTCCTATCACTGGCCACCACTGAGAAGAGTTTGGCCCCATCTTCCCTACATTCTCCCCTTAGGTACTTATACATATTGATCAGATCTCCTCTCCAGACTAAACAGACACAGCTCGCTTAGGCTTTCCTCATAAGATAGATATTCCAGTCCCTTAATCATCTTTGTCACTATACACTGGACTGTGCCGAGAAGTTCCACGTCCCTTTTGTACTGGGGAGCCCAGAACTGCACACAGTACTCTAGGTGCGGCCTCACCAGAGCTGTGTAGAGCGGCAGGATCCCCTCCCTTGATCTGCTGGCAACGCTCCTCCTGATGCACGCCTTCTTGGCCATGAGGGCACTTTGCTGCCTCATGGTTAACCTGTTGTCAACCAGAATTCTCGAATTCCTCTCTGCGGAGCTGCTTTCCAGTAGGTCAACCTCTAATCTGTACTGGTGCCTGAGGTTATTCCTTCCCGGGTGCAGGACCCTGCACTTGTCCTTGTCAAACCTCATGAGGTTCCTCTCTACCCAACTCTCCAACCTGTCCAGGTCTCTCTGAATGGCAGCACAGCCCTCGGGAATGTCGGCCACCCCACTCAGCTTAGTGTCATCCACAAAGTTGCTGAGGGGGCACTCTGAGCCCTCATCCAAGTTGTTCATGAACAAGTTGAACAGCACTGGGCCCAGCACAGACCCCTGTGGGACACCACTGGCCAAAGGCCTCCAACCACTCCCAGCCCCATTTATCACTACCCTCTGGGCTCTGCCATTCAGTCAGTTCTCAATCCACCTCACTGTCCACTCGTCCAGTCCACATTTCCTGAGTTTTCCTGTGAGGATGTTGAGGGTATCCTGGGAGATTGTGTCAAAAACCTTGCTGAAGTCAAAGTAGACAACATCCACGGCTCTCCCATCGTCCATCCAGCCAGTCATCCCATCATAGAAGGCTATCAAGTTCAAACACATCTTCCCCTTGGTGAATTCATGCCTGCTACCCCAATCACCTTTTTTTCCTTGATATGCCTAGAGATCGTCTCTAGGATGAGCGGCTCTGAGCTACTCCCTCACTTTTCCGGGGATGGATCCCTGATATCCTTCAAACTCATTGCCATCTGTCTTCACTATAAGGTGTTGATCTTTACTGTAGAGGGTTACTGCGTCCTTCTAGCAGACTTTTTTTGGTGACACATTTATTAACAATGTTAACTTTTAACATATCATCCCTGAGCCTTTCAAATAACCATTTATTGAAGTGTATGAGGCAGGTCAGACTTTCTACAGATCTTGGTTTACTTGTTCAACAAACTTTAGGGGTTACCTTTGCATCCGTTACACATGAAGTGATGCTCAGGAATACTCAGGTGCCAACATGAACTCTGATGGTGACTCTTACTTCCAATAAGTCACGTCAGGCTTTGCTGTCTCCATTTCCCTAGTGTTTTGGAGGTTACTAGGAGTTTCCTTTCATGAAGACCATCAGAACCGTTCAGCAGCATATAACAAGCATATATATGAATTATACTAGAGTCTCAGCAAATGTAAATGTGCAACTCTGAGATTCAGCAATTCATACTACCTGGATCTGCCCCAAGTAATCTCCTGAATTAAATCATCCGCAACACAAAGAACTTATGTTTCCAGTCTCTTCTCTGTTCTCAAGAAGAGGCAGGTTTCACTGTCTTCCTACTCTGCAAGGAGTGCTGCCTGTCTGTCAGCATGGAAATTGCATTCAGTAAAACAGAGAACGCAAGGCAGAAGGGAAGAGAAGTTCACTTGCATCCCCATTTGGTCTGTTTGCCTGTGCCAGTCCTTAGAAGTGCTGCTGGCCTAGATCCTATTTGGCATGTGCCACTGTTTTCCTGAAGCTTTCAAATCATGCCCTAAGTCCCATCAGGTTTAACAGCCCCTAAAGAAATGGTTAACAAATCCAAGTACTGTGAGTACAAGTCCAAGTGCTACCTTGGTGGAGGAAAGGGTGAGCAGGAAGGTAAATGAAGCTCAAACCAAACTATCTGTGCAGACTAACCAGTACATCCACGGAAGAGGTTTTGGCACTCCTCCGAGGCAGTTTAATTACAGGCATCTCTGATGTGCGTTGAGGGGTATTTGCAGACCAAGCTGAATCTATCCTCTGTGTTCTGAGAAGAAATTTGTAAGGCAGCTTTTCTTTGTTGTTTGTAAACATGATTTCACCATTATGGCAGATAGGAGGTGGGAAATGTGAAGAGGCTTCTGGGGCCTGTAAGTGCTTATGGATCTTGTCTCTGCCCTTTCCCTGATAAGCCTTTTGCAAGGGAAGAAAACATTAATTTGACCAAGGAGAGAAATACGTGTCATGGCACAAAACAGATGCTGAGTCTCAAAATTACATAATAGGGAAGAGTATCCCCTTTCATGTTACCACAGCAGCAGGGATTTTTTTTCTTCCTGAGAGTAGTCTGGAATGCATCTATGTTGCTGTGGGCAGAAACAGGAAACCTTAGTCCAAGCCAGATTCTCCTCCTATTGAAGTTAATGCGCAAAACTCCCGTTGACTGCACTGGAATGGGGAAAAAAAATGGGGATGGACAAGCAGAAGTAACTTGACTTCTCTGCACAGATTTTGTCCTTCCTCTGTTTCAGTCCTGTTTGGTTTCTGCTGTTTGCAATGCAAGTATGACCCCATTGATGTCAGCCACATCCCTAAATGTAACAACCTGCTGGTTGGTCTGGTGTCTGATAACAAAGCTATTCTGCAATTCAAGAAAACACTTTCCCCCCCAAAAATAAACTGTCATATCCTATGTAGGTTTGTAAATTCTACGAAGAGATGATGTGCAAGTGCTACAAAGATGTAAACCCTCATCATACTCCAGGGCTGCGTAGATAATGAGGCTATAGATAATAAGGTTTTCATGTAACACAACATAAAAAGCAGCAGAAATCAATGTGTTGCCTATCAAAACTATCTAGGAATCATTTACAGAGTATACTAGATAGTGAAAAGTACACGAGTTTTGACTGCACATGCAGATTTATGTCTCAGTTAAAGTGGGAATGCAGAAGCCCACTTGAAGATAGAAAGTATAGTAATATAAGCAGGTTCTAAAACTTGTAAAAGTATAAGTTGCTTTAAAAGAAACAAAGTTCAATGTTCACTTTCCAAACATTTTTTGTAGGATCTTAGTGATCTTTGGAAATGTCTGTTAATGTCTGAGTTCACGGTTTGCAATGAATCAACTGACCTAACCTTTAGGCAGACCACACATTTTGGCCCTTGGATTTGCAATCAGTGTTTCTTGTGAACAGCAGTACGTTGTCATGACTGGGCCTTAATCCTGGGCAGTGAAAGAGAAAACAATTTTGAGAAAGGAAGGACATTTTCAGGTGATAACGTAAAACTTTTTAGAAGAAATTGATTCTCGTGGACCTTTGGAACTTCTAGGAAATCTGCATGTGCCAGAGAAATGCATTGTGCTTGTGAACATCACGCCAGATATAAGGCAAACGGGAAAAGAGAGCATTTGAGAGCTCCAGAAGTAGAAACCTCAGTGATTTTAACCCAAACAGGGTTTTATTCCCAAAAGCTCCAATAGTTATTTGACTCTAACAATGATCAAAAAAAGACTACCTTTTTCTAAAAAGTTCAAGTAAAAGTTTTTAGGATTTGTCTATCCAATTCCAGTTGTCTTGACAACTTTTTAGAAAGTCAACTTTTACACCTTGGATGTGCAAAAAAAAATCCACTGACTTTAATGAAAGTTGTCATTAAATCTTATGCAATCATTTGGAAAAGTTGGTCTGAAACAGTTGACTAGAGAGAGTTTTGTGTGCAGATCTAATCAGGATACCAAGATAAAAGAACACCAACTTTATTAAAATTTTACATTTAGTAATTTCACATGTCAGTTTGCAGCTTCTGAATCATGTGCTTAGCTTACTGACAAGGAAAGGGCTTTCAACCTGAAAAAATGGTATGGTACTGTAGGATATTTTTGAGATAGAAATAAGTAACAGTATTTTCAGAGACCTAGTTAAAGGTAAAATTTCAGAATCACCTAAAAAGCTGTTGGTGTAGTTTCTGCAATGAAATTCAATGGGGAAATTGCACAGCTAGGGAATTAACATGAAAGACTCCATGTGGAAAAAAGTATATATACAACATGTTTATTTTAACTTCAGTCTTGACCATCACTTCCTTTTGAACTCATGTTTTTAGACTTTACTAGCAAAAAGGCAGTGTTTTTATCTCTTTTTTAACTAGAATGCACTGAAGTAACTCTGTTGACAGCAATTCAACTTACCTTGATTCTAGTTTCATCCTCTGCAGAATTAGTCCACTTTTTAAAATGGACATAGGCAGACCATCCTTGACAGGAGGGTGAAGCTTGATATTTTAGGGGATTTGGCTCACGTTAAAAATAAAACATCTAAAGTGCTTACCTGAGTTTTGAGGTCATCTAAGCAAAAGCAGTAAGAATCACAGGCTGGAAACTGAAACCCAAATCACTTTAGTTCCTCCAAAACCAATTAGTGATTTGCGAATAGTATGATACAAGCTGGTTGTATTCTGCTTTTCATGCATAAATACAAGGAAGTAAAAGCCAGTATTGTGAAATGATTTATTATCTGTCAAAACCTCACCTATAGATGAAGAAAGCCCAGTGTCATCTACTTTTATTATTGCCCATTGATGTGGAAAATAATCATCTGGTAACTAAGAAAAGATGAGCTTCGGTGCCAGCAATCGTAGGCATTTTGCAAGGGCACTGATAGCTCTTTCACAAGGAGTTTAGTAGCTCTTGGTAGATTTATTCCCTTTCATGTGGAGAATGAGGGACAAAAGCAGTGATTCCTGGTGTTTGCTGTACAAACCCAATTCTTCAAGAGAAAAAACTCTATATACTCAGCTGCAGGTTCTAAAATATGGTTTGCTTGAGTAGGAGTGACAGCAGTTCCCAGCTATGTCCTGGGTCCAGTGCATGCGCTAGCAAACAGTCAGGGTGGCATTTCTGTATGTTTTCATCTTTTGAAGTAGCTCGTATATTACTCTTAATACAAATATCCATGTTGGAGTGCAGTTGCTCAAAGGCTTGTCAGAGTAAATGATGAGTGAGCTTTGTCTTTGCTTTGTGGCACAGGGAGGCTCAGGTTGCAAAATCCCACATGGGTTTGTGCTGCAGATGTCCAGCCGGAGCTGTAATTAGCATGCAGCCTAGAAAGGGGACGTTGGTTCTCACACTTGGCTGATTCACTCCTGCAGTGTTTAGGCAAAATCCTGTTGCAAGTGCTAGGCATTTTGCCTAGGTAAGGACTTGGGTCCTGATCTCTGTCATCTCAGGTCAGTAACAAGACGTGCAAATGTCAGTTCTTGAGAATGTTACCCAGTGTGAGGTCTTGGTGTGCCAGATGCTGCCGTGTGCTCACTCCAGCATCAGTATTGTAGAAGAGAGAGCATGAGATATGTGTGATCTGAAACTGTTTACAGGATTCCATAGTCCAGATAGATAGTGACGTTTGCCTTGTGCATAATTCCGCTGACTAAAACGGAGACGTATCTGTCATGAATTTGACCCACTGTCTTTACTAGCATTTTATTTAAGGGAATATGGGATTTGGCCCTGATGAGCTTATATATTCCAAAGGGGAAAAATCACAGATAAGAAAGAAAATTAGTTTTCTCAATAAAGTAAAAGTAGAAATCTCGAGTTCTAAATTATGCTTAGAAATACTTCACCCAAAACATCTATTCTTTAAAATATATATGCAAGTTTATATTTGGGGAGGGAGGAAATTAGTATTGTTCTTACATGCAGGAGATGTTCTACTTTGTTTCAGCTAAAGAAATAAACACAGAAAGGTTTAATGTCTTTCTCAAGACCACCTTCCCCCTCAGTGTCAGAACCCAGATAGACTCACACACCCAGGTTCTACCTTATAAACAAGAATTTTGACCTTAGATTGTATCAAATGAAATATTTTCAGGTCCTATCAGGATGTTTTTGAACTATTTTCCTTCTTTGAAAATTCATTGTAATCATCTTAATCACTTTAATAGGTAGTGTTTTCTCGTTCCTCTGAATGTATGGAGGATGCACTGTGTAATCAACAGGTTTGCTTCTAATTAGTAATATAATTTAACAACAGAGCTTTAAACAAAGAGCAATATTTAGAATCGTCATTACATAAATTTTACAACTTCTTACTTTCTGCTTCTCCCTTTCTGGCTGAAAGGAAGCTTTGATCATAAAACTAAACGCAAGCAACCATTTGAACACCTCCTTCACTCCTTTCCCAGGTGAAGTTACTGCCAAGAGTAGGTAGATCCTATCCTACCAGATGACGTGAAGTAGCTTAGCAGCTGCTGGTAGTCAGAAGGACTCAGGACACAAAACTATGGCAGATGTTATAGCATATAGCTCTGAAGTGTTTGTTCCAGCATCTAATCTCCAGACCAGAAGGCCTTATCTTGTTTGGTGAAACAGAAAAGGGCATTTTTTAGGAAGTGGAGCAGAGTAAATCACTTATTTGGGAGAGGTGGGCCAAACTCAGACTTGCATGTGACTCCAACAAGCAGCTTCTCGAATGCATGAACGTAGATCACTCCCAGGTAATTAACTAACCCTGAAAGGACCACTACAAGCTCTACAAGGAAGTGAAATCTTTGCCACTGCTGCCCCTGTTGTGTGGAGGAAGAAAGGGCAATGAGGAGAGCAAACTCCAAACCTGTGCTAATTTCTGCCTGCAGTCTCAATTCTTCTTCTTATCCCCTTACAGCCAGCAAAGCTACATAAATGAGTTAAACTTCTAGGCTACTGTAGCTCATGCTTGGTAAAAAGCTCTGGCAGTAAGAGCCTGTGTGACTGAAACAGTTGGGTGGTGATGTACATGCATTTTGCTTCCTGGCAGCTGAGGATCCAGCCTGTGTCATTCATCACACAGTTCTTCAGGCTTCTTCATTCCCTTACTCTGGTAACCTGGAATGCGAGCAACATTACACGGAGAACTGCCAGCGCAGTAAAACATGGCTGCAGCATATAGAAGCTGACATTAATGTTGATAGGGCATTAAGTTTATCTACTACTATTTCCGTAGCAATGTATGTCTGGTGAGATAACACCTCTGTTTTGCCTGCTGGAAGAGAGACTTACATTGATGTAGGGATCCTCTCTAGTCATATGTCATAGATAAGTATCTTTGAAGGTGAGACTTAAGCAAGAGGCTGTTGTTTATATGGTTGGGGAAGGCACCTTTGTGCAAATAAATTAATCTCCATCTGCCCCATTAGGAAGTACTTTATGAAGCTGTCCATACTTACCCAGTGACTCTGTGATTTCAATTCTTAAGAAGGAACAGTAAAGGAAATAGTCTGTGAGAAAAATGCTATTGCCCTACCTTCTGACATGATGAATGTGCTTTATTTCCCATGGATAGTGAGGTGTGGAAGGCATTCAGTATCAGGGTCTCCTAAGAAAAAAATAGGGAGAAAAGGCACAAACCCTAAACTGACTATTTTTGAAGCAAAGTCATAGACCTTAAGTACTCCTAAATCTTTATAAGGACACTCAAAAAGTGTTTTCTCAAAACTGTGGTGTATTCCTCATTCCTGCAGAAGTCAGTGAGAATAACCAGAGATCAACATTTGAAAATGAATTATCATTGCAGATTTAGTCTTAAAAGTCTCTTCATTGAGAAGAAAGCATTGATAAACAGGACTGATAGCAGATTAAATCCCAAGGAATTTTTAATGAGGTATAAAGTTCTGGTATAAGGAACTGTCAGCAGAGAGGCTGTGATGCTCAGCCGTGATATCTGAGGGACCTGGAGCAATTGGCTGCAGTTAGGAACAAGTGTTGGGGGTGAGTATTGTATTACAGTAATGTTAGCTGAGATCAAAGCCACAGTGTGCCTGACACTGTATATATACAAACAAAAATATGTATGTGCACAGATCAAAGACATCCTTGCTCTAAGAGTTTGCAGTCTCAACAAGCAAAAGACAGCATTATTCCATTTACCTATCAATTTATTTATTTTTCCAGGAAACTAAAGCATAGGTAACATAGATGGGATTCAGCTACCTAAACACTGTTTAAACACTTCATGGTACCCAAAAATTTCATTTTAGACTGGCAGATAAATACAACAGTTAAGGCTCGCACCCTTCTTCTGTGATAGATGGAAGGGAATCCTCCAGACAGGGAAGTCAAAATGGGTATCAGAAACGATATCCAGTGCCTTGGTAGAGATGATTGAATGTAGTTTGTCCAAAGACCCATAGGAAAAAAACTTAGTCCAATTCAAAACTTCAATGCAGATCTTGTAAACTCAGTGCCTTAGAAATATTCCTGGTAGATACAGGAATGTGGTGGGAACAACTGTTACAAAAAATGTTCCCATCTGAGGCATTTTTTTGCCTCTGTGTAAGCGTGTCATCATGACCAACCTATCTGTCTTTTTTTCCCTTCTGCATTTTATATTATAACTTGAAGATTCATGTGCAGGAAGATAAATACTGGTGTCTAGACCAAGTATTCCTGCTTTCTAATCAAAAGCTAGGTGGGAGGTAGGGCCAAAGTGGAAAGTCTCCAAAAAGTCCAGAACAGCCTAGGGGAGGCAAGAGCTGCATCAGCACAACTGCCCTGGGGAAAGAGTTGCATCCTCCACCTTCCCTGCCCCGGACATCTGCATCATTTTGTTAAATACATTCACAAACAAACACATAAGAAGGCAAAGATTATAATATTTTGTTTTAAATTCAAGTCGGGTTGGAAGACTGACCCCGCAGCTGTAATGGCAGTGCAATGGAGCAGTGCAATGGGCTGTAGCTGACGGGAGGGCTGCGATGCTCTGATATTCCCGAGGCAGAGTTTACAGACAAGGAGTCTGGGTGACATTACACAGCTGAACTGTGTGTATGCTACTGAACTGATATCCAGTGCTGGCGCAGCTGAAAAGAATAGATGGTTGTGAATGGCCTCCAGCCCTTTTCAGTGTTTTGCTGGGAAAACTAAGCAGCTTGCTTCAAGATTCCAGTATTGGCATGACTCTAACAGAGATGCAGTCACTGTTTTGCTCTGTGACCGCTCTCTTCTGTTTATTGGGTGAGAAACTTCCCATCCATTTCAGTACAGTCTGCTAATAAGATAAAAAATATCTAGTTGTATTTGTTCCCGGGAAGAAATGCAGGATCCTCCATGCCAGTAATATCAAAAACAACATCAAACTGAGCAAAGTGGTTGGGGAAGGAAGGAGGAAAATGTTTCCAGTTGAGGAACTGAACTGAAAATAGCTGTGTCACTGTGTCTGACTGCTGATTACAGCAACTCTTCATTTAGCTGGACAGTACAGATAAATCAACAGGTTTGGGAACTGGCCTTTCAAATTTTCAGGTCTAAATTTAAATTCAACTTTAGGGCTTATGCATGTTCTTAGTTGTGCCTACATCCGTATTTCCATTTACACAACCACAGCAAGATACAGCTCTCTTTTCCTTACCCGCTTGAGGACAGACTGCATTCAGAGGGGTCCCTCTAAGCTGACTGTAGAGGTTTGTAAGAGATCCTAGGATAAGTAATATAGGGGATGAGGATGTTACCAACTGTATTAAAACCCATACGCTGAAATAGCAGAGGGGTTAAACACTGGAATGGAGGTGCAGTGGCAAAGCTGCATGGATCCTCGCAGATGTGCAGGTCAAAATACAAGTGTATTATCGAGCTCTCTGAAGAACCACAAGCAGAATAACAGGGGCTATGTCAGGTCACAAATGAGTTGCCTTAACACAGCTGTGTGAGGGAAGCTTGCATAACACCTGCCCACACTAAGCTTAGCTCAAGCTGTTGTTATCAGTCCCTCGCTCTCCTGAATGCTAAAAGTATTTGCAAATTAGAAATCTGTTATTTCAAGGCCACTAGAAAATGCCTCCCTCTTTGACTTGCAGTAATTGACCTATTCTCAATGTCCTACTCGAGAGGTGCAAAAGCTTTAATTACATGTTTGACAAGCTGACTTTAAGAGCAAAATCCTTTAACTTGAAATCTTTGCTTACCTCCTGGCTGCACAGTAATACAGCCTGCCCAGCTAGCATGTCTCATGCTTCTGACTCATGGTATTGTGATAATAGTGTCTAGTATCAGACTAGTCATTATGTTAGCAAGTGTCTGAAAGAACACCACATGCAGGAGCAGCACACAATTGCAAGCATTTTATTTACTAGTCACAGAAGACGTGTAACAGACTAAGGTTTAGAAACACACTTTTGTGCATATTTCAGAGCAGGAGAGGTGATTTCCATTTCTGATCAAGAGGCTGAATAGAATCTGCTCAGTGTGAACGTAACTCAAGAATGAGCTATATCTGTCATGTGTGTTACTGTACCTGTTGATCAGTGAATCGAATTGCTTGCTCATTTGCCATCAGGAAGGCATCATCCAGAAGGCTTCTCACACATTCTGTTTGAACATTGGAAAATGTCTGCACTTGATGAGATTAATCTCTGTCAGGTACTGCATGCGCAGCAGGTCTACTCAGATGGAGAGGGACCTGCTGCTCTTTCTACGTTGATAGTATTAATGCTGAAATATTTTAAGCAAGTCACTCCCAAACTTAGTCTTCCAACTTGCAGAAAACAAGCTACTATCACAACTTGCAGAGTGGTATTCCAATTAAATTATTTCTATTCCTATTTCTATTAAAATATTCAATCACTGTTGTTGTTCCCACAGCTGCTTCAGATTTGACTCAAGCTCTGTCCAGAGGACCTTTTTAAAAATGTACAGCCCAATTCTGCCTCTTTTTTTGTTGTTGTTGGGTTTTTTTGTTTTGTTTTGTTTTTGTGTGATGTTCTACTAACAGAGGCCAGCCCCCAGGAGAATAGTTTCCTTTCTCTATACTAGATGTGGTATACCACAAACAGACCATGTAAGCCACTTCTCTGGAGGGAGAACATACAGCTAGGAAGCTGGCTTTGGCAGGAATTTTACCTGCACTGAGCATTTTCCCTCCAGGAAGGTATTGTTGTGAGCTACCGGAGTCTGCTTCCCTACCCACTGCACCATCTGAACGCAAGTGTGATCCTTGCTGTCCTGATGTATCCTTTTATGCACTCTGCTCACAAACCTTAAAGCACTCACTGAGTTTTCAGGTGGCACTCACCTTGAAATGGCTTGTGACAGGCAGGAAGGTCATAAAACTGCTATAGCTGCATCTCAGTCACTTGGAAGCTTAGCAGTCTCAGTGGTGAACAGTGCTCCCGAGAGAGTTTCTGATGACCTAAGCATATCAAGTTGCAACTGGCTTCTGCACTTTTTTGCTTCTCCTGGACTCTGCAGGGAAGAGAGATTCACAGAAGAACAAAGATGTTTTTGCTGAAGTAGAGATCCTCATCAGTTACTGTTCATCGGAGATACTGATTCACTACTCAAATGTATTTTCTATGTGGATGGACATACGTAGAAGTTCTCCCATGTGCAGGAGTAGAAGAAAACATGTGACCTGCTAAAAAAAAACACTTTTGTGCTTGAAGCTTACGTGTTAATTATTATCGCTGATAGCAGTGCTAGTGAGCAAAATACGAGAAACATCATGATTTTTGAGGGACAAAAATGATCAAAGTGAGGGAATTTTTTTTTAGATGTTCATCACACTTTGGGTGGTCACTTTTTAATGAGCAGGCTTTTCTTGTATCATTTCACAGCATACTACATACAGCGTTGGCAGCTCTTGGGCACCCATTACAAAGGCACTGCCAAATCAGCCTGCAATAGTGGAATCCTTCTGACTTTCAGTTGGGGATTTCTGCTTTGCCCAGAGCACCACAAGCTAGGAGTCCAGAAAACAGACCATCCTCCTGCTTCTTGTATCCATGGATCATTATGCAGGGTAGACTCAAGCAACTTGATGGCATTGATCCTTGTTCTACCTTCCTGTGGTGAAAACTATAATGAATACAAAGGAATCGTGTAGAATGATTCAGAATGTGGTGATCTGACTTATTTGCCATCACAAAATATTGTTGAAAGAGTTGTAACTAATCAGTCTAATCAGTGGTTTCACTTGCCCTTTTTTCTTTACCTTTCTTTTCTTAGCTTTTTTTTTTTTTAATGAATTCTACACACTCTGTGGCAAACCAGAAGTGTTGCTTAAAAGTATTAGAAAGGCCTCAGAAACTTGGGCTATAAACCATGTGCTGGTCTATAAATGCCTTGAACTTTGGCCCAGCAGTTGTTCCTAATGGCAATGCCATTGAACAACACAAGCAACTTATTAGACTAGAAAAGCAGTTCAGGGTGCCATGGGAGGATCCATATTCAGAAGAGAGACATCCTTCATGATTCGTTCTGGTAGCAGCGCTGTCACCCTCTGACCCAGCCCATCTGCTGCTTCTGTCTGCCTTCAGCTACATGGATTAAGCTTTCATAGTTATTGTAGGCAAATACTCTGCAGAGCACTGAGTGGGATCCTAATGTGCATTCAGATGTGAGCTCAGCAGTGCAAGCAGTTACTCAAGGAGACTGCTAGTTTTGCCCTTTTTTAGCAGAGTTTGGTTCCTTCTGGAAAGTCTGCTCTTGGGTGAGAATCCTATATCCTGTGCTTATGAGACATTTGAGATACCACAGGTTAAGTAAAAAATACCTCTGCAGGGAAGTGTGGAGAGTTTTTTAACTTCTTCCTTTCAAATACAGGACAGAATAAATTTAAGACTTGTCACAGCCATCCCTAGGGAGGGCAAGAAGTTTAATTGCATCTGTTTTGTGGTCTTCTGTTTAATGTGCACTCCACTCACTGGCTGAAAGGAACAAATATTTATGGAACTCTAAATATTACTGTCAATATTATTATGAAAAGAAGAAAAATGGATGCTGATTAAAGTAACTGAGAAGTTTGACCAAAGTAAGTCCCGGAAAGATTAATTAGTGGCAAGGCAATGCATTCATAGGTGTGCAGTAATCTGCATGTGCTAACAACAGATTAACTTGGTTCAGCTGTTCCTCTCTATGTATGGTGTACATTCTCTTAGCTTCAACATCACAGGATGTATGTGTGCATACAATGAGGCTCTGGAAAGGGAGGAAAGTATGTAAAAGCAAGTCCTCTTATATGGAAGATACATATTTTATTGTAAAAAAAATCTATGATTTGAACATAAAGGAAATGTTTAACATACAGTACTCCATCTCCAGCACAGTATTGGCCATGCTTTCTATTTCTGCTCCATTCGTAACTGCATTGTATCAGTCTTCCGTGATTCAGTCCAATGCCCAGCCTGGTTTTACTGCAGTAACAAGCTCTGTCACTAGGTACTCCATCCTTGCTGCTGATTTCCCAGTGTCCAGGTCCTAACGCCTTTCTCTGTTTGACTGAAGAGGCTGCAAGCAGCAACTACTTTCTGGCTCTTTACTGTTGCCCTAGATCCTGTGGAGAGTGCGTAGTGAAAGCGTGAATCAAGCCTTCTCCTTCTAATTGCAGTTATTTGTATATATCTCTAAATGAGGTTATGCATTGAGTATATATCACATGTATCTTGTGTAATACTGTGCGCATAATACTTCCTGTGTGAATATTGGTTTCTGAGCCCTTGATAGGCATTTTCCACATATTTTCATCATTTTCTGGATTTTTTATTGTGCTAGATTCATTGATCCAGTTAATGTAATTTTGGGAGATATGTAACCATCAAAATCCTATAGATAATTCACTTCCCCTTTCTCCTGCAGAAGCTTACCTAATGCAAAACTCTTTTTTAAAAATAGAACCCCCCAAAGAGTTCCCCAGTAGTAGCTAGTGTATTTTCCTGCCAGAATCAGAAGGAAATCTAGAGAAAACTATTCACTTATTTCTGCACAATTTGCCTTCCACATGCTGCTTGCCTGTAAGAACATGCTCACTGATTTTTACCAAGGTTCTGTATGCGTGTTAGCAGAATGAAAGCTGTATCTTATTTAAATTAGTCGATAAGATGAATGAGTACAGCATCTCCAAAACAAGCAGTGGGAAGGGGAAAGTTAGGCAATATTCATGTATTAATTAAAATGAAAGCTCTCCACAGGAAAAAAAAAAAAAGAGTCGATTGATATTCTGACAGCTGCCCATAAACTCATTTATGAAATGATGGGCATAGGAGGCACCACGGGAAGCACAGTTCTTACTGGAGACAAAGTCATGCACTTGATGCACATTCCGTTAAAGGAAGCAGCCTGGATACTGCAATTTATTCTTGTAGTGCTTGATAGAAAAGAAATCTTAAATCCCAGCTGGAGAATTCATGGGACTTCTTTGCTCTTTAGATTCACTTTATAGTTCTTCAGAGTCTCACTTGGGAAACATTAGCATCGGTAATAACTATATTATTTAGCACTTACCGTAATGTGTTTCATTTGCAGATCTCAGAGTTTTGCAAGGTGAGTGCAGAATTATAATCCCCATTTCAGAGAAAATGAACACTTCCAGAAAGGTTTGGTGATACGGCCAAGGTGACACAGTGAGGTGAGATGGTGGCAGAGTAATATCAAGTCCTTCTGACATCAAATACCTTTGAGGGCAAAATGAGTGATTTAGTTCCATATTTTGCCATACTTCAATACCAGCAGAAACTGGAACGTACAGTCCAAGTGAGCACATCAGCAAGAAACAATCAACTGTATTGTTCCCTTTTCAATCTAAAAACCAAGTACAGGCCTTTTTTTTTTAGTACAAATGAGCACACTGTTGGGTAACCATGCCGTTTCAAGTCAGGTAACTAACCTAAGAGCATAAACTAAATACCCAAGCTGTCCATGCTGATGGAGGCATCAGAAAGCCTTTCAGAAAACTTGGGATAGGAACCTATCTGTCTCCCTAGCCTAACTCAAACAACTAAGTCAGAGGCATGAAGTCAGATGATGTGAGTAGTCTCTGATATATACAGTTCTACAACCAATGAGAAGTCATTTTAGGAACATGTATCCCATTAAGATCCCATTAAGATCTTACTGAAAAGTAAATGTTTTATCTACATTTGTGGATGTGGGCACCCTTTGCATGTGCAGCAACTTCTCTGGGTCTTAAACTACCACAGTGGTTGAGTGAGATTCAGCAACTAATAAGTGTGGCAACATTATAATTAGTGGGGATAAATTTGAAAAATTGAATTGTGCAACCTCCACTGCTGTGAAGACAAAAGTGTCATAAATGCAGGATGCAGCAGTAGTAGCGATATATCTGAAATGGGAGCTAATAATATTCACTAAGTCTGCAAAGGAAAAAAATTATCTCAAGACTACACAGAAGGATATTCATTTGTGCCAGCTTTTTATTTGAGTGGTCGTCTGTCTATTGGCAACCTGCTGTCTAATAATTTATTTGCGTGTCCATGGGGCATTTGGTTGGAGGAGGGACATACGTTAGTACAAGAGTGGACCTTGTATCAATGCTTGATGCCTGTGACATGGAAAGCAGACTCACAAAGGGTCTTGTACATTGGTGCTATCTAAGGAGTCATGGAATTCAGATTGGTTGTCCTTACTTCTATTGCTGGGTCTCAGAGCTAGGATTGACATTTCAGGAACATTTCTCAAATTTATTTTTAGGTAAATTACTAGATAGCATTTGTTGTTGCTTTAGTTGCCGCAGGAATGCTGTGTAGGTAATATGAAATCAGAATTTAAATAGTCTGGAAGCAAAAGTCTATATTCAGAAATGAGCCACACTGTGGAGAAATGTGAGAAATGCAAACACTTTGGAATTTCCATCAACCAAAGTCATGGAAGTGGTGAGTAAGGATAAATTGCCCAAAACAAATTGTTGTTCTCTACATCTAAAGAGTCGCCTATCTCCAGCAGAGGTATTTAGTGACTTGACCAAAGCTTGGCTGTTGGACAGTCTGCTCTGGTGCACAGGGATGAGTCCCTGGTTTAGCCATGCTGCAGTTTGGGTCCCCAATGTGCTGTACGTGGTAGATGAAAGATTCCCTGGTCTGCTTCCAGGTAGGGAAGCAGGGTGGTGGGAGAGCACCCAGCAACAGTGTTAGCCCTGCCAGGACCTCTGATTCAGATTCATGCAGCAGAGTTTTCAAAGCTGACAGGGAACTACTCTTTAAGAGTGCATCAGTCACTTGAGCACACATGGGACAGGAGGCGAGGCACCAAGATTTCCAGTGCTAAGTCACTTTGTGCCCAGGTGGGAGGGAAAAGGCCTTATCCCATTCCTGCTTTTGTCTCTGTATCCCAAATGGCAAGGAGGAAGTGACTGTTGTGACTGCATAGTCGGTATAGCGTGGTCCCAAACATAACTCTGGTCTGGACCAGAGCCCACCATTTAGAAAAACATCTCGTCCTGATTAAAACATTCCTGTGGTGGATTTGCCACCCGCATTCTTGGTACATGGTTCCAGTAATTAATTACTGTGACTGCAAAAAATGCCTGCCTTATTTCTAGACTGAAGCCTGGATGCGAGCACAAGGTCTGTATCTGAGAGCAGGCAGATAAGAATGCCATCTGGCCAGTACTTGCTCTGCTCCCTTTCATATTCAGCTCTACCTTTTCTGCAGCATCTTCTGTTTCTAAGTTTTGTTAGTTGACCTGAAGGAAGCTCACAGCATCAGTGTACATGATTATCCCCTGATATTGAAGGTTATGGGAGGTGTCAAGAAAAATAAATGTTTGTCCTGTTGAGTGCATACCGTGTTTGGAAATATAGTCCTAATCTTCTGATCTTTAGCTTCTAACCCATGATTCCTCCCTCTTACACTTGATACTATCTTAATACTTTTTGCTGTCCTTAACATTTTATAACAATGCATTATGCACTCAGTGCAATATATGCCAGTAAGAATGACAGTGAGCTCACAGCCTGCACTGTAAGAATCCCTGCAGCCCACGTGCCACTGCACCTGCATCCCTCATTTTCGTTTGGCCTTCCAGACGTGCAGTAGCAGTAAGATTAGGGAAATGAAAAGGAAGCAAAGACAGCTTTGTACATACACCTCTGATGTGGGTGGGCTGAGGACCTCTGTGTCTAATAAGCAGAGGATCAGCATTATCTAAAATCATGACAAGCCATGCAGCAGAAGGACACCAGAAGGGAAATGTCAAATGTAAACTTAGGTGGAAATCATGAGGCATAATTTAGACATATCCTAGTTTGGTTAAGGCAGTGTACCTCTGAATACATGATGAGGGTTGTTCATCCCTAGAGATGGGGAGAGACGCAGAACTGTGATGACACCAACAACTTTCCATTAGCAGTTCTGCCAGTGTTAGAATTTCCTTATATTGGAGCAGTTTAGGAAAGAACATGGGAAATCTCATTCAAAATAGTCTGATCTTCATTCTGGCCCTGAAGAACAGGGAATAACTTAGGGAGAAATTGTGATTGCCTTTTAGTCTCATTGATTTTAGTACATCAGACAGTCAAATATATTTGCCATTGATATGACTGGGGAAAGCATTTGACCCATAACTTTAATTAACAACTCAATGTTCTAAATATTCAGATATAAAACAAAAACAGAAAGAGTTGTCCTCTGATTATCTTTGTTATTTCATACTTCCTTATACCTTTCATTCTGTATTTTTAATTCATATGATGAAGTTTTTAGACAGAAGTGGAAGCTGAGTTCTTTGTTTTTGTTTTTCTTTTGCCTATCACTGGCTGCATGTTCTCTGTTGATGTCTTGTTCCTGGTACTTGACACTGACCATCTTGTCTGTGAAAGGAAGCACTCCAGCTGACTTGCCTGATAAGAAGAAAGGGAAGTTTGCTTGGTTTAGTCACTCCACAGAAACCCATGGTAATGTTCCACTGCACTCTGTGTCCACACTGTGTGTAACTGTGTGTGTTTTGTTTATCTGTATACCTACCTACGTTTAATGATGTATCTTTGTATACTCATGCATGCGCATGCCTTGCTTTTTCTGTTGCTTGTGCAGTGTCCTCTTCATTCACTCAAGATAATAAGCTCTTCCGTAAATCAGTTTCTTGCTAATGTCTTCAGAATTGTTTTCCATTTGCAACCAAGCTCAAATATGTTGTGAAAGTGCTTTACCTCATCTTTGAAAATGACTTGCCAAATACAATTTTTTATCCTAAAGGGCTTAGACAGGAAATGTTAATCATAAATATGGATTTTTTTCTTATCTTGTTCTTTCTTATGCATCAAAATATGAATTTAGTTGATTTCATAGTTTGTTTTTGCAAACAGATAATACAATTAAAACATCTACTCTTTGTAAAGCAACAAGCAGCATTAGAGTGCAAGGGAGTCCATTACTTCATATGGCCCTAACATAGTACAAGAACTTCTGATTTCCGAAGAGACACTTTACCAACTCTTACATTGTTGGGATTAGATAAAGGAAATATAGTATGTTTTGGAGAACCAGTTGTACAGTGATGTTTCCAACACGACCTCTTTGGAAGGATCTTGATATCTTTCTAGCTTTTAAAAGAAGGCTTGATCACAAGGCCCATTAGACTCCTGTCCAGTTGAACTGCAGAGCCTGTTTATTCTCCATTGTTTCCTTTGGCTTCAGGGACACACAAGTAGATATGCTCATATTAATGAATAATGCATTCTGAGAAGCTATTAAAAATGTCTCCAACAGCTAATAGTACATGCTGTCAAGTCTCATCTGAGATATATAGCCAGCGGCTATTGCATGTCTTGCTCTGAAGTTCTACCAAGCGTCTGAGAGATCTGTCCAACTCTTCTTTTGTTCAGTTTGAAGATTTTATTTTATTTTATTTTATTTTATTTTATTTTATTTTATTTTATTTTATTTTATTTTATTTTATTTTTTGTGTGTATTTGAAAAGGAGAGGGGAAGGAAAGAGGATACATATATTGGAGTGTCATCCTTGTCCTACTCTGTTTGAATGGTTTTATATTGAAGAGTTGTTACAGCTCACCACATAAAGTATAGGAAATCTGGGAACAACTAGTGGAAAGGGAATTGGGGGGTGAGGGGTGGAGGGCTGTGTAATATATATAAGAGCAAATATTCAGGGTTTGATAACACATGATTTTTGACAGCTTTTTGAATCCAAAGGAGACAGGTCCAGACTTATGGTTGCTTTCATTTGTTGGCTTATTTCCTGACATTTCTGTAAAAACCTAGGAGACTCTTCCCAGTTCTTAGTTGATGGGTATCTAAACAAAACCTCCGCAACGCATCTTTTGTTATTCGTTTTCTAAGTGTACGGTTGAAGCATATTAATGGGTAGTATGTGGCATATGAACAACCAGTATTAGTTATGTGGTATCTGCATTTAGGATAAATAGAAGACTTGTCTGAATACCTGTAATCTGGTACTTGTTTGCACTCCACTTATCACAAGAGAGGCTGGGGAGGGTAGTAAGTGAGAATCTGACTGGTACAAGTAAAGTTTAAGAGTTCCAGTGAGTCAAACAAAAGCTTCTTTGCTGGTTTTGCCAAGTTCTCTAATTTTCAATTGTTTTTATTTTCCAAATTTTCAGGAACTGACTCTCAAAGAAAGAGAGCAGCTGCTTCCTCCCCTTTCCTTAGCATTTGGGTAACCTGCGTAAGTTCTTAAGCTCCCCTTGCCCAGCTCGTCCTGGGCAGGGAGACAGCAGACTTGCTCAGCAAAGTGCTTATTACTCAAAAACTGAGTATCTTTTGATTAAGCCAGTTCCTTCACTGCCACATGTGACTAATAGGTGTTTGAGTTCTAATGGCCAACCCTTTCTTTTTTCCCTTCCACTCTTACAGTGAGCATGCCCACCAGTGAGACCGAGTCCGTGAACACAGACAACGTCCCAGGAGCAGATATGGAAGGCGAAAACTGCGGTGCTAGGCTAGCGTGAGTACATATACACAGGGATTTGTATGGAGGGGCTGACTTGAGCTGGGCGGGTTAATACCAGGGCAAATCTCAGGCTCTTCTAAGAGGGAGAAAGCTATACAATGGGGGAAAGGGAAGAGTGCAGAAGATCCTGGTTCTTTATCTTAATTGCAATGTAAACTCACTTTGGATCTTAGTGGAGAGACTCTGGGGTTACACTGATAAAAATAAAGCACAGAATTCTCAGAATAAGCAGAACTGGTTTTGCATAATAGCTAAAAGAATAACTGATGGAAAACAGTGTTCTTATGTAAAAAAAAATCCTCTATAGTGGTAGATAATCAAATCAGGCATATGTAGACCAAAGAGTAGAAATAACTGTTCTATTTTCTCCAGTGATTCTTGCACATTTTACAGAGTTTTGTAATAGAAAAATATGATAAGTCCCATCCTGCAGCCCAAATTACCCCTTTCAAGTTTGAAAACACCACTGTAGTGACAAAGAAATATGCTAGTTAGAAGGGGAGTAAGGCTTCATTGTAATTGCACCATTGTATGCATTGGGCACACAAAAATGTGTGAAACAAAACTTATAGAAGCATTTTTACTTTATGGCATGTTTTTTAGTAGCACAGAGAAAAGTGATAGGCAGAGGAGTCCTATTCTCTTTTGCATGACTTAAGACTGGACCTTATGCTTTGGGAGAATGTGTTAAGCCCTCCAGATTTCCCTGGAAGATGGACTAAGCACATCGCTGTTATTGCTTGCATGATGTTGGAGTACTTTGAGGAACTATTTTGTCCCAGGGACATACCTGGAGCTCTTTAGCGCTGCTCAGTTGCTGATCATATGTACTTAAGAAACGTCCTCAGTCAAAGCTGTGGTCCTGTTCACTCAGTGTTCAAGTCCTGGCAGTGTCAATAGGGCAAGTCAGTGAGCCCAGGCATTTCCTTTTCATTTGCTGGGTAGTTCCCCTTTTACTGCCCCCAAATTCTTTCTATTAATTAGAAATGTCAGGAGGTACACTTCTGCCTCTTCATTTTAGTAGACATTTTTCTTGTTTCATGGATTTGTCTGATTCCGCTGGTGCTGTCAGCCCTTACAACCTTCTGTGGAAACAAGTTTTCAAAATTCACTACCTGCTGTGTAGAAAGGTATTTTCTCATATCTGTTTCAAGCTGATCTGAAAGCCCTCTTCTTCTAATGCTGTGAGTTTTGGTGAAAAACAGTTCTGCATTCAGCTTATACATCACTTTCATGAATTTGTAAGCCTTGATTGTATCTGCTCAACACACCCCTTGGCCTCGTCCTCTACAAACTGAAAAAGAGAATGAGATCTTACCTGCATTAAAAGATATATATGGAATATTTTGTAAATTCAGTCTACTCTGCTGCAAGTGTCAGCTTATGAACCCTCTGAGAAATTATTTATGATAGCTGTCCTTCACCTGCCAGTTGTTGTTTACCAGCTGAGTTTGGCATTATAGTTTAAATGATGAACTCTTTTCTGAAGGAGGCAGACTAAGCCTATTCCCAGTGCTAATGCAGTTGTAGCCCTCCTCTTAGGACTCCATCAAGTTGCATGTGCTCTTGTGGCATTACGGATAGCAGCAGCTGGATATGTGACCACTCCTGTAAGCTGGATAGAATTTGAAGAACCATGTCTATTCTTCAGTTACACTGCCAACACAATGGATTCCCTGGTGCTGCGTAGTACCACAACAGTGGCAACTGTTACTGTAAAATTGCATATATTTTTAATATTACAGCTTACATTCACTTAATGTCCTCACTTCCAAAGGATTCTAATGCACTTAATAGACTTTATATGCAGGATTTGCTTTCACAGTGTTAGAGTTCAACCACCTTCACAGTTAGATGTGATAGGTGTTTAAAAACACAAATAGAAAAGGCACTAATGTATAAGAAGTTGTATGAGGGATTGCTTGTTTTGCACTGAGACTACATGGGGAATTTTGGCAAGTAGAACTAATTCTAGTTGGAATGTAGCCATGAGAATTGAAGTTAAACCCAACTCTAAACATAATCATGGCTTAGAACAGATTTTACTTAAAATAGACTAACGTGTCCTCAAGAGAATGACAGTACTGTGGTCTAGCACAGTGATCACTATACCCAGTTACCTTGCTACCCTATATTTCACCAGAGCAATACGTGTAAGGTTCAGGGAGGTAGACAATTTCTTTGCCTCTTGCCACTTCACTCAAGAATAGGTAGAGTATAGCACGGAGTTGGAGTCTGTTATTGAGAAGGGGTTTTTTACTCTTTTCACAAGGACAGTCTGCATTCTCAAGGCCCCACTGAGATTTTCATCTCAGAAAGATGGATAGGCGTCTTCCAAACAGGAAAATGAATGGCTGTGTCATTGTATTTGAATGTCTGGACTTCGACACAAATTTTGCCCATGGTTTCTGCTTTTATAAAGTGTCTGCTTCGAATCTGTGGAGCTGAAAATTCCTCAAGGAAGCATAAATTTGAATCTGCCCTGAATTTTAAGGGCTTAGACTCTTCTGGTTTGTTTTGTTTACTGTATCAAACTCAGACAGAAAAATCAGGAAGAACTTGCCTTTCTCTGAAAGTATTAAGTCCTCATCTTCCTACTGAGTCTTCCATTAAACATCCTATAGGCCGAAGTTCCTCCTGGAACGTATAAAGTGAGTGTTTCACAAATGCATTGAATGATGCAGAACTGCATCAGAATTGGCCCAGTAATTTCAACATTGCTGAAGGAGAGGAATGATTCTTGTGTGAAGTTGCCTGACCTTTTCAAATAATTTCCTTAGCTAATGTTGGTGACTTTCAGTGAACATTAAGAATTGTAGTCAAGCTATCCTGATTTACTCCAGCTAAAGATTAGGCCCAGACTTTTGAGCAGTCATCTGCCCTCTGGATTTTGTTTTTGCAGTTGAAATAGCCAGACAAGTTTTTGTTGGATTGATGAGCTTCATGTATTTTAGATGAATTTTTATTTTTATCAGCCTGATAAAATCGCCTAGTGGCTCTGAGTCCCCATTTTCTTGCTATAAACTCATTTTTTTCCAGAGAGCATAGACTGCACTGGGCAAGCTTCAACTAGACATGACTGAAGCAACGTGGAGATTTCAAGTCAAAAAGTCAGATATATTTATTTATTTAGTGACATCAGACTGGAAAAGTTTTTAACCCCCCTCATGGAGCAGGCTGACCTTGCCATCAGAATGTGCACATGATAAAAGCAGAAAATGACCAGGCATCTAAAAGAAAAAAGATTTATATTGAAGATAAATTAGAATTACTGGCAGTTCTTTCTATTCTTACACAAAACTGCAGAGCTTTGAAAGGGTCTGGGAATGACAGAAAGATCTGCTTGAGAAACCAAGCTCAAGCGTCTCTTTTGGAGCTGGAAATATTCCCTGACAGCCTTTCTCAGCTCTCTTAGACACATATGCTATGTGAGATCAGGAGAGTACCTCTTGAACACAAACTATCACCTACTGATGAATTGTCTCCAAAGAAGCTTTTACTTCTATAGTATCTATACTATAGAAACTGCCTTCATCAGCTGTGCTGTCTGGAGCAATGCCAGTCTTCAAACCAGCAGAAGGAGTTTCAGGAGGAATCTAAAAGGACTTCTCTATTTGCTTACTACATACATCGAGTTTCTTAGAACTAAAATAAGGACAACAGAAAATCATGTTCATCTCTGATACAATGCTGCTGCTACTTGGCCAGCTGCAGCAGACATTAGTTCCTTTCCTAAGACAGGAACTAGCTTTACCAGGCTTTAGGGATACTGTGCATTTGGAAAGGGGTTTGTCAAGTTGTGCAGGAGACTGAAAAGCATCTTACAGCTTCCCTACCGTATCATCCCTGTCATGATGTTGCCTTATGCACTGACATCTGCCCTGGACTAGAAATGCAACAGCTTTTATCCTCAAGGACAACATTTGTAAGTGGACCTTTAACTTCTTATGTGTCACGGCTTTAAACCTGTGTTGTCACTGGAATAAGGAAGTCTGTTTCCTCTACAGCATGTATCAGTACGATAAACCCAGACCTAGGAGTAATGGATTTCTTTATACAGAATAGCATTATATACCTGGGTATAAGGAAGTCCTTACACCCAGGACTTTCCAATAAAGAAAGACTTCCCAATTTCTTTGAGCTTGTGTGGTTACTACTCTGCAGGTCTTAGATTACTGAAGACAAGTTGTTGCTTATAATTGATAGAAGTCTATTCAGTGCAGACTGCCATTGTTTGTAATCTTCCAGTACAACCATAATGTTAATTTTCTGATACAACCATACAGATCTGAAGTGCCACAATAGGACTTGCCTTTATGTATTGCTATATGTATTATGTATTGCTATATGTATTAGCTAAAGAAAGACATTTGTGGAAACTGATGTTCCATGGAAGCACATTAGAAAACTGAAGCACTTGTGCTATACAGGAAAGAGAGCTTAGAATGATCTACTTTCACTGAAACAACAGGCCATTTAGCATTTTCACTTTGGCCAGGATTTCCATACATTTGGGGGACATTTCAATTACATTTTCACCAAAGAGGGTTAAAATGATAAAGCAGTGTGCACTTTCCAACTGGAAACACAGTGTCCTGAACATCCTATGAACAATAAAAGCTTTCCCTGGCAGCTGAACCATCAGTCATTTTCCCTTGTTGTTTTTCTGACTGGCAAAGTAATTCCTATGCAGCTCTTGCAACAATCAGCATGGGAGCTGATGGTAAGGAGGAAAGAGTCAGTTTGCTTGCATGTTTGTCATTTGCTACTCTTGCTGCTGATTTTTTGCTAATGAGATGATAGTGTCCCTCTGTGAAGACCAAAGTCTCCATCACATTGGGAGTAATGTAAGAAGTCTGCCAAAAGCTCTGAAACTGCTGCTGACTTCAACAGGAAAACACACAGGATGAGCCCCTGTGTGTTCGCCTCAGCTATTGCTCTTCCTTTTATTGTAGGCATATTGTTTTTGATATTTACTGTCAGCCCTAGATGTGTGTCTAAAGGACAGTAGTATGCCCTTATGGAGGAGGAGTTGTCTTTCTACCTCAAACTCTGAGAGGCCTTAGCTGTGACTTGACACAGGGAGAACAGGTTTATCCACTAGGTTCTGGAGTGTTATGTTTTTGTTGGATAGCAAGTCACCTCAATTTTTAGCAAGACATATCCAGTTCTCTTAGGGTGGTTTTCTAGATTCTGACTGCTGCTGGTCAACAATCACATCTCTCTTAACCCGCTTCACTCCATGCAGATCAACATGCTCTTCAGTGTGCACCGCTATGCAACTGCCCTGTGTTAACTGCATTATACATGGGATAGCAGGTGGTTCACTGTGACTTTCAGAGATATACCTGAGAGAAGGCTTTAGTCCTAACACTTAATTAGGCTTTGAGATTACCAGGACTGAAGCATGTGTTCCTAGAAGGGTCATGTCACTATATGTTCTTGTCCCATGAATGTGTGGAAAAGGACCGTAGGTGACCATGTTTTTTTTCATGGATTCCAGCATCCTGACTAGAAGTGATGAAATTCTTCTCTCCCTCCCTCCACCAGCAGGGAGACAGAGAGGGGGAAAAAGTACTTTCCAAAGATTTGTGCATCTTGACCAGTAACAGCAGGAATGCACTATATTGCACCAAAGCAGAATCAATATCACAACAGGACTCCGCTCTCCCAGTTCTAAAATCTCTGATGAGCACAGTGCAGCTCTTTGGATGTGACATTGTATCTCTAAAGTTGCTATAATTTAGAAGCATTGTAAGAGAATTTTCTGGGTCAGGGCTTTTCTGAGAGCTTTTAGTAGTACCCAAAGGATTTTGTAAGGTTTTGTGGCCAGTCTGCCAAATAATTGCACGGTCACGTAGTAATATCAATATCTAGAAAACAACTGTAACATGGCTTTTATATGATGTTAGGAGACCTACAGTATTCTTCTTGAGTTCTTATTTGTTGTGTGTATAATTACAAAAAAAATCCTCAATCTCTGATACCAAAGGTTGGCACAACCTTTGCAAGTGCCTGATTTCTCTTCTCTAGTTTACATCATGACCAGAAAAATGAAGACTTTATCTGAAAGAATAAGGGATAACTCACCATATATGAATTATGCTGATTATCCTGAGTTTATACTGATAAAATCTTTAAATTTTGTTGTCCTGGCAGTATTTGTTGCATAGCTAAGTAAGATTAGAAGTCTAGAGAATTGAAAAGATAACAAATGGAAGAGTAAAGGACTGTATTTTTTTTCTAAAAGATAACTTGAATTATGTGGTTCCTGTGATAAAAGCTCTTAGTAGTGCTCTGAAATTGATTTTTTATAGATTCTAATACCATAATTTTAAAATGCAGTTTCTCAAGACATTCCAGACCTGTACACAACAACTGGGGAAGCTCTCTTTCTCACAGTGACATAAAGTTCCCAGGATTCAAGGGTTGCAGCAGATCAGTAGTTAAACTCATCAATATAAAAACTGGTCCACACTGAATCCCAGGCAAGTGCAAATTTGAAGTGTCGAAAGAAGCTACAGCAAGGTCCCAAATCCATACTTTTTGCCATTTGCTTCTAGCAATAGCATAGGAACATGTTTGTATATTACATAGTGGGTTCAGAAGGACAGAAGATTCTTGATACTAAGGGTCATTTCAAAAATATGTTTCAGATTAAAACATAATGTTTGCAGAAACAATTATTGTACAACTCATGTTTCCAAAATTCCTATTCACTCTTGGATTCTACCTCTAAATATAAATCTTTTCCTCCTTCCTTGTCCTGTTCTCTCTAAATATAGCACGCCCACATGTGATAAAGCCTTCTGCCTTAGCAGTAAGACAGGAGAAGCGGGGCGGTGGGGCTTATTAGCCAACCTGTCGGAGCAGTGAAGGCACTTGGCAGCAGCTCATAATGTTCCAAAGTTATAATTATGACATGCATATTGAGTACTACACCTGCCTCATCGCTTTTGCTAAAGTAAATAAATTAAGTTTCCTTAAATGCCACACAGCTCCCTATACTGGAAAACCTTCAGCCCTTGAGGTCATCAGAAGGGTTCATACTCCCCATCCTTTGCCTTCCAACATATGGGTCATGACATTTTCTCTCTCTCTCTCTCTCCCCCTCTTCTCTCTCTACCAACCCTTTCCTATGAATGTCCTCACTATCTCCTTTCCAATTCCCATCTTTTGCTTTCATCCTATATTTAAACTCTTCTCTTTCTCCCGGATTTGTCTGATGCTTCTTTACCAATACCCGTAGACGTGATCTATTACAGTTAGTAGGTAGGGTTTTTCAAACAAGACTTTTCTTTGCTGAGACTGTTGAGGTGGTCTTAACGTGAAGGATGTGCTCTGTAGGTGCTTTGCTAGCCATGCTTGTTAAAGCTTGCATTATCTCTGCAACATAATTTAGCATTCTGCTCAGCCACCGTATTATTTCTTTACTGAGAGAGTCCTTGTGTGTGTCTGTAACCATACTGCTGCCTAGTATGTGGCCTAGACTGCTGCTGGTGACACAACAAGAAAGATGTATTCACTGTAGAGGCCTTTTCTTTTTTTTTTTTTTTTTGGACCATCTACTGGTGAAAAGTTCCTATCACTAAAATCTCTTCCACATAGAGAAACTGACCCATCACTGATTACTTCTCAGCAGCCGATGTCAACTGATGTCACACAAGGACATGACCACTTTTTACATAGCTACAGAAAGTAGTGTTGAATGTTCTGAGAATTGCATCTCCCATGTCTGCTAACAGCAAATCCATTTTTAAGTTAGCTGACTGTGGTCAACAATGATCACTTTCTTATTGTAAAAAGGAACCTTAAGAAAGACTTGAGCTCAGCAGAAATATCTCATTGATAGTCCCTCCTCAGGTTCTCATTTCTTTTGTTACTGGTGGTGGATTTTGCAGCCTTCTAAATCACCCCAGACTCATGTCTTTGCAGCCATATAACTTTGTCTCTCTATGAACCAATGCGTACATGCTAAGAGACAGCTAAAGAGTACAAAATTCCTGTAGTTTGTACTTCAAGCAGTGTAATGTAGTGATTAGGGAGATGGAGTCTGACTCCCGCTTTGCCTTTGACCTCACATATGAGGCAAATGACCTTAAGTAAATGAATTTGGTTGCATGGAATTAGTTATTTAACCATACATAGCAGGAGCAGGGCCCAGTATTCAGGAATGCTTAACAACCAGAATTCCATTGATAGCCTCAGAATCCACAGTTGTTCAGCCCCATTTGAATCCAAAACATTTTACATAGATAACAACAAATAATGAATGTTAGAATATAAGTTTGAAAATATCCACCTTATACTCTTTTTGTTTGAATTGCTGGAGAAAACAAAACAAAACAAAACAAAAACAAACAAAAAAAATTATTTTCCCCATAGTAGCATAATGTGTTTATATATCCTGAAGAGGCAAGTGATGTGTGACAGCGAGAAGTTTGTGTATATAAAATCATACGTATTTTAATGTAAGAACAAAACCCAATGACCAAAAGTCAGGCTTGAAAAACAAATTTGGTAGCAGATACAGAGTGCCACTACCTTTAGGACAGGCTTTTATCCACGAGAAGAGCTATTTCTGTGATGTCCGCAGGTAATAGATCCCATCACAGTCTGACTCTTGCATCTGACTAGTGAAACAACAAAATTTGGATATCAGCGAATCCTAGTCCTTCCCAATGCATAGGGTGACTTATAGGGGATTCAAGAAGAAATCAGCATCTGTTAAAAGTTAATTGTGTTTAATTTTGTTTCTTTTGTTACTGTTCTCATAAAAGCTTGGGAGGGATGGGACAGATTTAGAGATTTTAATGGTAATTGTTATCTTTCAGGCATCGGATCTCCAAATCTAAGTTTAGGTAAGTAAAGCAGATTTTTATGTTCTTCTTCATTTCCAGTTTTTTTTTCCTTAATTTTAAAGGCTTTAGTTCTGTATCTGTGTGCCAGAAATTATTCATCTCCCTAAAATCAACATTCATTTTTCTCTATTTCACAGTGAAGCAAAGCACAGGGACTCTTGAGAGCATTTCACTCAGGAGTATGTATCTAATTGCTACCTAAAAGACTTGAGCCATAAAATATAAAAGAAAAAAATTCTGACTAATCATCCTATGTCCATTAGCATCAACCCTGTCAGTTCAAGGTTCTTGTTTTCTACACTCTCTTCCAGTACTCTATTCTGCCTGGTTATAAATCTCTCAACTGATGAGGTTTACATCATCAAATTACTTGTAGAATGCTTCATTTCACCATATGAGACTTTTCTCATAGTGTTCGGTTCTCTGTGGACTTAGAGCTGATATGAAGCAGTCCCAGGCTAATCATTCATATGTGTCTACTGAAAGGACTGAATGACTTTATCGTACTTGCTTATTGTGGTCACAGTCCATTCCTACCTCTTCAGTAGGAGCCCAGCTGTAACAGAATTAGAAGTCAACTTTATAAAAAAGTAAATTAACTTTCACAGTAACAGGGACAAGTGGGTAAGTGTCCTTCAGCTTACCTAAGTAACAAACAGTAATGTAAATGTAAAGAATTCCTACAATGCATACATATTATAAATATGCATGCATGTACAGAGTTGCATATGTGATCACATTCTTGTCATCCATGCATTACTGTGTAGGTATAAGCATGAGAAAACACTTGTATTATCACATGGTCACATATATGTACATTAGTGCACAGTATGTGGAATCAGTAGTGGGATCACAACATGAATGCCTAATTGTTATGAGTATTTTTTAAATGTTGGGAAGACTGTGTTTTATCCAGTACACTGCAAAACACACAACTCTGGCTAAATACTTGGATTTCCTAGACTAGATGCTTTTAAAAATTGCATAGCTAAAACCGACTTGGTTATTATAAAGGTTGCTGCAAAATTCTTGAGCGGTGTGCAATGTTCATATTGCCTGGCGTTAGTTTATCTAGGTGCTGAACCCTCACCTCAAGCATGGTCACAATATATCACTGGAAATAATATCAAAGAGAATATTAGTCTGTAGAATTTCTCTCCTCAATTTGCCACTTTGTCCTCTAATGTTCTGTATGTGTCTATGTCTTTAGACAAGCATATACACATGCACACACCACTATATGTATATAATATCTATATAAAACTATTAGATTCATTATAGAGTTGCAAGTGTTGCCTGGAAACTGGTTGCTATGCAAGTTAAATTCTGAAGAGTAGGAGGTGTGTAATTAGCTTTAAATATCTTCTGTGGTTAGTAATTACCCACAGAAATCAGTGACACAAGGGGATGTGCTCACGGAAGGCAAACTTTTAAAAGCTCTGTTGATTAGCAAATGGTATCCTTAGTTCTAGGCATGAAGCTGTGATACTGAGGTCCCCTGAATTTTGCTTTTCTGTTCATAGTTAGCCCTCAGATTTCAGCCTGGTCCTAAAATTTGCTGAGTATTGGAAACTCTCCTGAGGTTTTGTTTGACCTCATCTCTCTAAGAGTTTTATCCCAAGGTCCATAATAGACTGTGAACATTTTTTCATTAGCTATCCTCATGCTGGCACAGGTCCCATTTCAGGCCACAAACATTAAATACAAGAAGAATAATGATTTCTGTGAGACCTGGGCTAAAAGACCTCACAGGGTAGTGGTGATAGATGCCTTAATCAGATTAAGACATTGCTTGAAGAGGTTCATTCATCCTTAAATGTTTCAAATTGACTTAGGGCTAACTTTATTCCTATAACTAAAGGAAAAATGATCAGAACTGTTGACTCAGATAAAAATTAAGGAATATTTCTCTGAATTAACTTTAAAATTATTCTCTACTAGCCATGGACAGTGAATCTGGACTAGAGTTGACAGAGAGATTTGCAATAACCTAAGAAGGCCCTTCTGAAAAGTAGTTTTTCTTTTCTGATTTTCAAGCCGCTATTGGCGTCGATGGAATCGATTCTGCAGAAGAAAATGCCGAGCTGCCGTCAAGTCCAATGTTTTCTACTGGTTGGTGATCTTCCTTGTGTTTCTCAACACTCTTACCATTGCTTCTGAACACTACAACCAGCCAGACTGGCTCACTGAGGTCCAAGGTGAGGAGAGGCTAGTGGTTCTGCTCATTATCATCAGTATCAAGAAAGAGGAGTGAGAGAGGAGCTGATGCATTAAGATGGCCACATAGTGAAAAGGAGTATTACACAACTGCAAATACACTCCCCTGTCTGCAGAGAAACTAAATTCCACCATGAAAAACCTGCCTCCATTAGGAGAGGTTTCTGAGAATGCATAGGTTCCTACTTTGCAACCAAGGCAGAGTTTCAATGGGTGCAGATGAAAGCAAAAGCTTACACTACATATATATTTGCAGCAGTTGAAATTCCAATTTATGGATGACTTTTGGGAGCCACAGGTCCTCCAAGGGTTCCCCTGAAATAGTAATTAATGATAAATTCTAGTTACCAGAGAGGTGAGGAAGAAAAAAATGATTTGTAAAGTTCTTCTCTGTCTGCAGAACAGCTGAATCCTCACTGGAGGTAAGAACAGCTGAAAAGCCTAATTAAGCAACAGCAGGTATCACAGCATCTCTTTTGTTCCCACTCTCATCTGCAGATGACAAGTATGAGGGGAGGCTGTGCACAGGAAGGCACATTTCTGCCATGGAGGTTGTGTGGTTGTATAATACATCACAGCCATATATGCAATACATAAGCCTGTAAGCATCTTTGTAAAACATTTCTGAGAATGAGGTGGCCACACTGTGAATGACTGTGAAGGTCATTCTTTGACCCAAGCTTAGTTGAGGTTGCTCTTTCAGATTGTTCCCAGAAGGAGTTTCTCATAGGCAAGGATTGATGGCTGGCTATGATGCTTTCCTGTCTAAGTTTCATTAATGTGTTTCTGTTTCCTTTTCATGAGACACTGCCAATAAGGTGCTGCTAGCTCTTTTCACGGCAGAGATGCTGCTGAAGATGTATAGCCTTGGTCTCCAGGCCTATTTTGTGTCCCTCTTCAACCGTTTTGACTGTTTCATTGTGTGTGGAGGAATCCTGGAAACAATTCTGGTTGAGACAAAGATCATGTCACCGCTGGGCATTTCGGTGTTGAGATGTGTTCGACTCCTAAGAATATTTAAAATCACAAGGTACTTTTTTGCTTCTTGGAGCATATCTTTGGAAGTGAAGGAGGGTTATTTCTAAATGCTCAACACGTAGTAGAAGACACGTGCCTGTCTTTTCACTTTTTCTACCATAAACTGGGTAGTGAGAGTAGTAGGTTTATGGTCCCCATTTTCTGAAGACTGATGCAGGAGGAGAAGGGTTGCATGACTGCGATGTAGGTGGTAAGGATTGGGACGAAATCTGACAAAGTGGGTTGAGGACACTTTAAAACAAGCAGATTGATTTAACTGAAATTTGTGGGGATAGAAGAGCTGAACTTAGAATTTAAGGGTTGCCTACAAAAGAAAAACTGAAAATAAAAGAGCAGATAGCTGTGTCATCTTTTATGTGTCCTTATGGTGATAGAGAGGTGCTTGGAAAACTGTTCTGAGCAAAAACATATGACTGAGGAGCCCATGCCAACTTCAGGAGGCTCAATAGTGTCCTGAGAGGTAGATAGTATTAACACCAGTAGCTATAGGCAAAAGATTTTTCCAGTCAGTCTTCTCCTTCAAAGGAGTAGTGTGTCAGGAGTGGTTCTGGGAAGATACCAGACATTTACAGTGTCCAATTTGCCTTCTTTTTCCTTTTCCTTGTATGTATATGCTCTGCACAGGTGTGCCCATTATATAAGAGCTGTTTCCTGCAATTAGGCACCTCCAAAACACTAGCTGGATTTCGCAGGGATTTTCAGCTTGAGGGCTAGTCATAGGAGAGGTTAGTTTCTGACTTGCCCGAATTGAAGCTCTTGGAACAAACCTACCAAGATGGTCCCCAGTGCAGCACAAGGCTGGCCTTTTCCCACGTGGGTGCCAGTAAGCATTCTATAAAAAGCTTGATTAAGGTGGCGAAAGAGATTCTGCAGCCTCGGTTATGAAAATGTCCCTGGAATCACTTTAAACTCCCCCCAAAAGAAATTTCATACAAACTCAGCATAAAAAACACTAAGCATGAGAAAAGCATAAACAGAACTAGAAGACTGTCAAGATGGCAGAGTTACGAGGCAGAAAAAAACCCAGCAGACTTGGATTCTAAAACATGTAAGATTTACCCTTAAAGCTTCTGAATTCTTTGTCAGGGCGGATGGCTTTCAAGGTCAGGTGGCAGACAGAAAATCAGTCTGCAATCCAAGAGACAGTGGCTAAATCAATCTTACAAATATCAAAAGAAATAAAAGTGGTTTAGGTAGAAGAGTGATCATAGGAGAGGGAAAAATGTTCCAGCTAACAAGAGTTTCCAGCAAGAAAGGCATCTTTGCCCTTTTAGAAATAGTGGGGAGTTCTGGTCTGGTGGCTATAGTTTTTGGATCTTTGGGTCCAAAAGTTATCATCAGTGAGTTCCAGGCTTGGTTCCTGGGGAAACCAGTAGCTGTTTCAGGCATTAAGTGATCAGATACAACAAGGCATCACACCAACAGCTCTAAAACATAACAATTACCACAGCATCCTGGTTGTTTTTTGAGCATTTTTCTCTACTTCTAATCAAAGTGTATAATCTAGTTAGAAGAATTCTCTAATTAAAAGGCAAATACTAAGGTGATATCACTCATACTTTAGAAAGGTTTAGATATTGGTATATTCAGATATTACAAAAGCTTCTGACAGTGATTGAATGTAGGAACCAACCAGCCATAGGACTAGTTACATTTATCTTCATCCTGCAGTGGAACTAAAATACAGTTCTACATGGCAGTAAATGTTACTGAAGTGCATGTCCTGTAATTTGTACAGATGTCTATGTGTAAAGCACAGTAAGAACTCAGGAATAATGAAAAATGTATTAATCTGTTTTTGCCTCCTTTCCTGTTTCTGAAATATTGGCAAGTAGGTTGCAGTAGTCTCAGATTTATCTGTGTTTTTTTAATTTTATTCATGATTTTCCCCTCCGTTGGTGAACTTCACCCTCATGAGGAAGGCCCTAGTGCAAATCTGAAAGCAGTACTTTAGGCCGACTCATGTCTGACTGCAAGAGAGAATGTTCTAACATTAACGCTTAACTTTTATTTCTGAGGTTCTGTGTTAAAATACATTTTTTCTTTATTCACTCAGCTCTAAACACAGTGGTAATTTAGTGATACTGACATTATCAGTGCTGGTAGACTATGTCACCTTAGTGCAATGACGATACAGAAAGATACATTCCTGGAAAGGTGAGAGGAATAGGATGCCTGACAGTATAATGATTTATGCCAAATATATATTCACAAACAGTAACATATTGACATACAATGGAGATGGAAATGGCACAAAGTAGGGAAATTACTCTAGTGAGTATATATCAGTATGTAGCCTAGTGTTTATATTTTTGTGTAGATTTTCCATGGTGAGTATCAAACACAAACAAATTTTGGGTGCGTTAAGCAGATACACTTCTAGGAGAAGTGTGAATACAGCTCCATAATACAACAGAAGCAAATAAAGATACTATCAGATGAACAAGACATCTTTTTAGAAAAACACAGAATTTCAAGAATATTTCTTTCAAGATTATAAGTACTATTCAGAAATATTTTCTCCTGTGCATTAGACAAGCAGTCAAAATAATTTATTTATTTTATTGTCCTTAATTTTTACAGTGCTGTCCAGAAAATCTTCCTTTGCTAAGAGAAGTGATTGTCTCTTTATATGCAGTTCTTTAATGCTTTATAAGTCCCTATATTTATTCCATTATACCCTGAAGATAAATCAATTTATTCACAAGAGTAAACTGAAATTAAATATTTTAAACTCAAATGCCCTCACTAAATGCTTGTGGATATCTCTCTACTCTCTTGGGGAAAGAGAGACAGGACACCCTTTTCTGTGCTTACATTCAGAGTGGTGTTATATTGGACAAGCAGTGTGGGAAGCTTTACTATAAGGAGCCTGCCAGCTATTGCTACTGTTTTAAGCTCTGCATCTGAGATTGCCAGTACCATAAAAGGCAAAGGCAATAAAGAGCAGAGGGAAGAGAATAAGGAAACACATTAGGTTCTAATGCAGTTCTGCAATTTAGTTTTGTATGAGATGTTGACCAAACGGTGTAACTGCTCTGTATCCTATTCCTCTCTTTTACAGCAATGGACATATTCATGGCTTACTCAGCAGGGTTGCACAGTGACTTATTCATTGGCATCTTCAAGGGCCTGAACTGCTCGAGTGGGAGATGTCAAGAAACACATTCGCTTTCCTAGAAGCCTGAGGAAGCAACAGTTCTTTCTCTTTTATCTCCTATTTTATGCTGACTGGTCCAAAATCTCTGATTTTGTACAGCAGTGCCCCACCTCCCACCCCTTCGTAGTATATTAACAAAAGAGCACGGAGTGGTCAGGGACTTTGTCTGGGCTCCCTTCATTCCTGATGTAGAAGCTTGGGTTTCATTGAGTCATCCCAGGTCTCTCTTTGCAGCTGGTCCTTCAACATGCTAGAGTGACATATGGTAATTACAGTCTTCTAGGACACTAAGAAAAGACCTCCAATAGTTGAACTTTTTAGTCAAGTCAAGCCCTTCTTCCTTTAATATTTTTTCTCTCCTTTTTTGGGTGGGGGAGCGTTGGTCTGCTTGCTTTTCTCATGGTGTATTTCTAATTAGCACGCAGAACACAGGTGAAATAGCAGGAATCTTATCACCAGATCATCTCAGTTAAATGCTTTAAAGTTTGATTGTTGCATAAGAAAGTGAATCTGAAGCAAAAAAGTCTCAGACGCTTATAAGAAGTGAAGATCTCATAAAAGTCTGTGCAGACATGTTTTGAGATAGTAAAGCATGTAAGTTTCAGTTGAGTCACTGGGAGTATTCACATTTATGGTGACATTATTCTGTGCTCTTAAGGGCATTGCTAGATTGAGACCTAGAAAATGTGTGTCCTGGCAGACATCGGAGGACTTTGAGAGATATTCAATACCTTCTCAGTTCCTGGTATAAGACTGCTAAAGCCAGGGATATTCCATAAGGAATAAATTCATCTCTTTTTCTTTAGTCCCCATACTTCCTCCCAAAGCTCCCAAAGTGTAAATGCAAACACAGAGAGCTGTTAAATTGCACATTCAATGCGGACATTTGATAACATTGAGCCTGCAGCTTCCATGCCTTTACCTTTACTCCGTAGTTTTACATTGCTCATCTCTTTAATTGCAGTTAAAGTTTAAAGCATTTTAGTTTCTGTGAAGTGCTGAAACGAGGCTGGAGGGAAAACATCACAGTTCTCTTTGAAGCTCGGCCTCTGGAGATGAACTAGTTGCTGAACTTCAGAGGACCTGGCAGAGTGCCTCTGCAGATCAGATTGCTAACCTTTACAAAGTGATTGGGCTGTTCTAACATTCCTATCTCTCATAGGAGAAGGAAAGCCTTGTTTTTACCTTGACTTTTGGGGAATATTAATTTGGCTGGATTTTAAGAGCATTTGTTTCTAATGACTACGCTGCCTGCAGAACAGATAGATTTGTATGTTGAAGGATTTGACTTCCACAGAGGAGTGAGGCACTAGACATGTCTGCTCTCCTTCTCACATGGAACTTCTGTCCCTGTGGAAAATATGGGTAGAAATTGAGAATCCCTTAAGGAAGGAAAGATCCACTGTTACAGGCTTTGGAAGAAGGAAGCGGAGAAAGTTGTCTGGGAGGGAAGCACAAAGTATGGTGGTAGGCTGGACAAAATGATGCTAAAAGAAAGAAGAGATCACTATTGCCTTGATGACCTGCACAAGCTGTCAAAGTTTGCTAAAATATGCATTCAAAGTGAGGTGATTCAAAATGACATCTCAAAAATGCATAAAAGAGAAGTAGTTATGACAGACTAAGCTGTAGAAAAGGAACCACTGAGCAGAGGCCAGATTGAAATGAAAATTGCTTCATGAGTGATGTGGTGGATTTTTTGGAGAAATGCTGCTTTTCCAAGGCTATTCTGCAAGCTGGCAAAACAAGCAGACTCTCCTCCTGGAGTAGAGCATGCTAGTGGCATCCCTTTGACTCCTAGATAGGACTACTGGGACAGGAAGATCCTTTCTGTGCATCATGTATCAATTTGATCCAGGCTCAGTGTGGTAGAGTGGGGTTAGCCACCATCTCTCTTAAATGGTAACTATTCTAAAAGAGTAAGTCACAGTTTTCTGTCATTATGTGTGAGGTCACAAGTCATCTGTCCTTCACAGTAACTTCAGTCATATCCAAGAAGTTTATGTCAGTCCCAAAGAATAGAAGGAATATCTGTTGGTTTTGGTCATTGTGATCAGCAAGTGCCTTGGTGCCCTGGGGATTCTGGAAATGTCCTGGACAGCTGTCTTTGAACCCATTACTAAGCCTGCCTAGGAAGTGTTGCAAGTTTGATACCCAAGAGGCAGTGATGTTTTGCTCTCCCAGATTGAAAGGGAGCTCAGGACCTTTTGGATGTAGATCTGGAGTCTCTCTTTCAGGGTCCATATAAAACAAGCACTGGAGAGGGAGAAGGACCTTTAATATCTCCCCTTTCTTAGTCACAGGAAGCTTAGCAGCCTCTATCCATGAGTGAGCACAAGTGCATATCCACGCACACTAGCTTTTGGACAAGTCTGTATTTGCATCCAAAATGTTTCCCCATCTGTTCCTGTTAGTTATTACAGGCCATTCTCTAGAGTGAGGTATTCTTGCTGCCATAACATCTGTGAGTGTTGTAATGAGGTTGGTGAGAATGTAACTCACTGAAGCAGCAAGAACTAATCACCATATATTGATAGAAGATTTGCAGAGCCTTAGATGGAGAGTACTGCAATAATCTTCTGGGTGTGTGTATGTGGTGGGGGGTGGAGGGAATTGTGTATGTACATGTGTGGTAGTAAAATTAGTCATTAGCTACAGTAGGTCTCATTATCTTAGGGAAGCACATCAATGATTCACTGCCTAACAGGGTGTTTGGAAATGCTTGCTTATATGCAGAAGGCAGTCTGAACCAATATCCTCTGCAGTCCATGAGCACCTGTTTTGGAGTGAAGAAATTGTAACTGCCTCTCTTTTCTCTCCCAGATATTGGAATTCACTGAGTAACCTCGTGGCTTCACTCTTGAACTCCGTCCGCTCTATTGCATCCCTATTGCTGCTTCTCTTCCTCTTCATTATCATCTTCTCTCTCCTGGGAATGCAACTGTTTGGGGGCAAGTTTAACTTTGATGAAATGCAGACCAGAAGGAGTACATTTGACAACTTCCCCCAGTCCCTCCTCACTGTGTTTCAGGTAAGGGCAAGAGCAGTCCTGCCGAAGCCAAGACATTGTGCTCACATTAAGGGAGAGAGAGAAAGCAGGTCTTGCACCCTTCCTCTGCAGGCTCACAGTGCCTGAGACTGGAAATTAGGCTAACAACATTAAGACAGGCAGCGGGCTGTGCTGTGAGAGCAGGCGTTCTCCTTCCCAACATTGGAAACCAATGCTGCAGTCTTCATGTGTAGCAAGGCCTCCGGTACTCAACAGGAAGGACCACAGAATGGCCACTGCCATGTTCCAGGGCAGCACCTGCGTGCCAGGAGCCTAACCCTGCAGTGCTCTCTGTTCACACAGTCCTGGGGAACACACATGTGGCCACAGTATCATGAGACAAATCACATGCTGAAAAACAGCTGACTGCTGTTTTCAGCCAAGAGCATCAGGATCATGATTGCACTTGCACCTGGAAGTATCAGGGAAGGCTGCACTTAAGTGCTGTCTTCAGTGCCATGGCTTGCACAGCCTGCCTGAACCAGTCAGCATGTAGGAGAGAAATGCCTGGGAGAGGTGGGGAGACCTGAATAGAGTTATCCTGCAGAGCTCTTTGGTTTCAAGCATCAGTTCTCAAGGAGACATTTTGGGTTTCTTAGCACTTATAGCACAAGTCCACTTTGCAATCTCTCTTTTTTTCTTTTTTTTCTTTAAATTTTCTACAGGGGCACATCCAGAGTGCCCAGCAGCTGGGGGGAGAATGTGGTCTGTAGGAGAGTAAGATATGTTTGTGTTAATAGGTTTTTCAAATTCTCTGTGTGGTCTAACACTGTATCCCTATTGGTGGGAATGTGTCATTTAGATCCTGACTGGGGAGGACTGGAATTCGGTGATGTATGATGGGATCATGGCTTATGGCGGCCCCTCTTTTCCAGGAATGTTGGTCTGTATTTACTTCATCATCCTCTTCATCTGTGGAAATTGTATCCTTTGATGTTATCTTTCTCCAATTCAGGCTGAATTTAAAGCCATCCTTTACTACTTTGTCATGTCAGTAAATAATGAATTTCATGCCTTACATCTTTACCTTTTCCTGAGGACTGAATTTTGGCTTTGCATTGCCAAAAGTTAAACAAGTTTGTTTAATTTTAGCTAGTGCTAAGACTTCAAGCACATAAACAGTTGTAAGAGCCAGTTACATGCCAGTTCCACATGCCAGCTTTTATTTAGTAACTTTATATGTTTAGTAGTTTTATTTTTTATTCCCCTTAGTTCCCTCCATGAGTTTTTCTTCTCTACTTTCTCCAGAAACTAATCGCTATGATGTCTACCTACTGTACTTACTGTGTGTTTTTGCTTTAATTGCCTTTTCAGTAATATATTCCATGTGCTTTCATCCAAACCTTGTGTGGAACAAAAATATAATCTACAATATGCTATATACAAATACTATAATTGGAGTAACATATGTTTGACAATTGATCTATGTGAGATCATATATTAACTCATGTATAAACTAAGAGGAACCATGTTCCATTTCACTTTTTGCAATCCTTGTGTACAAAGAGAAGATTGTGTGCTCTGTTATGCACTAGCCTGGGCTAGTGTTAAGTAACTTGAGTCTCTCTGGCTTCAAGGTGAAGTGATGACATTGTGCATATCCCAGCAGGTACAAAGCACATTGCATGAGTAGTCCTCAAGTGTCTTTTCATAAGAATTTATGTGTAACATACGACTATAGCTCTGTTCTGTATCTCAGTTTGCTCCGGATTTGTTCATGTGTAGTTTCTTCTTCCCTAATAAATAGCCCTTCTGAGTCAGAGGTGACATTTCTTGTATACTGATTCTTCTATAAAACCAGCTCTTTTGGCCTTTCCTCATAATTCAGATCTCTCAAACCCTGTTATTTGACATTTCAGTTGACCTACATGCCCTCTCTTCAAAGTGAGATGGTGCAATTCCATTTATCTGAAGGTCAAGTGAGACAGTCTGCCTGACAGCTTAAAAAAAAAAAAGGTACAATTTGGATCTCTTTGTAAGTCCAAAGAAAAATGTGAGCCAGCTTTGCATGCTGGCTAGCTTTGGAGCCATTAGTCCTTGGAGCCAAGGGAGCAGGTTGGTTATACTTCAAACCTAATCCTTGAACTCTAAAATATTGTTATTATGAAGTTTTTAGGGTATAATAAGACCCACTCTCAATAAATTTGTAGAAGACGCTGATGTTCAGATTTGTAACATGAAAACTGAACATTTACTGGCAAATAAGAAAGAAGTTGTGATTTCTTGCCCTTCAGCTGCCCATACAAGCCTGGTTGATAATGTATCTCCCATGCATGCGGTCTTTTAGGAGACAGTAGCAGTAGGGTTACGTGCTTGTCCATTCAGTGCCTCAAATCCTGAAGAAATGCTTACTGTCCATTAGGTCCACTCATGTGTGCGAAAGTGCCTATAATGAGGTTGTATAACTTGAGTACATAAGCTAAATCCGGGAAGCCTAGGTAACTAGTATTACCCATACAGTGCATTAGCCATTTGGATGGAAGGTGTAGGTTTGTGCATACTGGATATATATATCTTGAACATTTGTGTGAACTGGAAGTTTGGAAAATCCAGGAGATGTGATGACAGCTTGCTAAAAAATTTCAATCAAGACACCCTTGGTACAATGTTGTTCTGCAGTTTTCAAAACCTGTTTTCTTTAAGTAGAACACAGATATCCTGCTGAATGTATTTTTGGCCATTGCTGTGGACAACCTTGCTGATGCTGAAAGTTTAACATCTGCACAGAAAGAGGAAGAAGAGGAGAAAGAAAGGAAAAAACTAGCTAGGTAAACCCATATGTAAACACATATCTACATTCATATTAATGTAAATGTGTATACACACACATTCTGCACATATATATGTGTGGTTATGTATGCGTGTTAAGTATGGCTTCTCTGAGAGTATATATAAATATATATATAATATGACCTATATAAATAATTATTTACATATAATGTTTTAAATAAAATAATAGAAAATAAAAGACAAAAAAGTCTTCAGAGTTGGGAGTCCCCACTGTTGTGATGATGTGAGCAGAAGAAAGGAACTCTGGGTGACAGATGAGCTCTGAGGGTGAATGTGGAGAATAAGCATGAAAGGGTGTCCGTATGACAACACCATTTCAATCTCCCTATTACCTTCTGATTGCTCTGCACCACAAGGCACATTCTCAGATTGTCATCAGTTCTCTTGATGTTTCTGCAGACTCTTAGGAGGCGTGAGCTGGATGTAGAGCTTCTTTCCCAGCTGCCAGCAGCAGGGAAGCCTCTCCCTGCTCCTCAGCTTCTTAATTCTATTCACTCTCTTCCAAGCAGTTTGGAGGAGGTTGTTCTGCTTTGTCCTGCACACCAGGCAGCAGGGTTTCCACAACTCTGGGAGTGGAGCTAGGGGCAAACTGTGACCCCAGAAAAGTTGGTAGGCAAGCTAATGGAAGGTCACAAATTCTGGGCTGAAACTTCATGCTTTTATCATTGGGTAGAACTGTGTGAATGAAGACAAGATCTCTGGTCACAGATTTAGAATACGCACATGCGCAAACACACAGGCACATACTGTCTGCCACCCACGTGCACACACAAAGAAATACATGCCAGTGAGAAAGATACAAAATAAAAAGATGCTGCAGAGAATTAGATCAGATTCTCTGCCTTTGCAAATGATTAAAAGTGGAATCGCTGGTATGTAGGCTAGGCTCAGATCGGACACTCCAGCCAGCTGAGTGGTTCTTAATGTGTGCTGTACTACATGAAGTTTCTGAAAGGGAAACAGCTTTTCACCTTTGTAATTGCTTGCTTTTTATCTTGTCAAATTGTTAGGACTGCTAGTCCTGAAAAGAAACAGGAGATGATAGAAAAAGCAGCTGTGGAGGAGGAGACAAAGGAGGAGAAAATAGAGCTGAAATCGATCACTGCTGATGGAGAGTCACCGCCTGCTACCAAGGTCTGCTGCCAGCCACCACTCTCTGTGCAGTGATGGCAAGGACAGCTTGGGTTTGTGGGGGAATGAAAACTCTCTTTCTTGTCTGATAAAGGCTTTGCCGCTTCTTCTTCCATTTCTGTCAGATCAACGTAGATGATTATCAGCCCAATGAAAATGAAGAAAAGAGCCCATATCCCACAACAGAGCAACCAGGTATTTTTCTGTTTCTTCTTATCCCTGATTCAGGAAAGAGGAGCTCCAGTTCCTAATGCACATAGAGCCAAATTGCTCTGTCTGGCACAGTCCGAAGACAGCAGGTGTGCTGACCTTTAATTGCCTTCGTGATGGGACAAGGTGATGTGCCTGCCCGTGTTTGCAGTGGTGTGGACTTTATCCATTTCAGTCCTTAAACTGATTTACATCATTTTTTTTCTCTGTAAAGCACACATTATATAATTTACGTATATTTTCAATCTTTTCAGCACTTTTTCAGTACTCAGTGTTCAGCAAAAACTCTTAACAGATACTTATGAAAGCCAAAGTGTTGACTGTCTTATTTTGCACAACTTTTTTCTTTTTTTCAAATTACCAATTTATCAATGTGACTTATTAATATAATACAAAAGGCACAAGCTCGTATCTTAGATTAGGAAAAGAAGAAGCTAGAGCAGGAGTTAGACTAGTTTTCAAAACAGTTGGACCTAAGTATCTTCCTCCTAAAGTCTAGTAGTTTTGCTTTGAGAAGTTCTGAAGGTTGGATCTTTTAAAGAGGGGTGGAGCAGAGAAATTATAACTGGTCAGCAAAACTTCCATTCTTGGAAAAGTGCTGGAACAAATGCTTAAACAAACTATACGACTGCAAGATAAGGAAATGACTAGCAGCCAACATAGATTTGCCAAGAACAAATCATGTCAAACCTCTCTAATTTTCTTCTAAAAGGGTCCAATAGGATTTGTAGATGGAGAAGGAAAAGTACATGTCATACACTTTAACTTTGCTAATACTTGTGACTCTGTCTCTTGCAACATTCTCATAAGCCAGCTAGAAAAACATGATCTAGATGACTGTCAGACCATTTATGTGGAGAGTAGTTGCTCAAGTGAGGTTCTTCAATGCAAAGACCTGCCCTGAGTTCAATGTTAGTGATCTGAATGATGAAGTAGGAAGTATGCTTGCTATATTTGTAGATGATATGTAGGTAGAATGGACTGGCAGCGTGCTTAGAGGGCAGCATTAGAATTCAAAGAGATCTTGAGTAAATGGAGAAATGGTTTAAAACAAGTTGTAAGTGTGAGGCTCTACTTGTAGGCAGGAAGAAACAATTCACATATAAAGGATTTGAGGTGGCAGCTAATAAGTCAACAGACCTGAGAAAAGAATCTTGTTATGGATTACAGGCTCAACAAGCCAAAAACATGGTACCATTTTGCAAAGAGTGCAAGTTGTGAATTTATAAACAGGAAGAACATAAACTCTGAATCAACTTATGGGTTACTTCTAACAAGCCAGTGAAAGCTAACTAGAGCATAATAGTTCTTTTATTCTGATCACCATTAAGAAAATCACAGCTAGACTACTCAGCTAGAGTGTTTCATTTGAGGAACTGTACTTAGAAGAAGTGGAATTCAGTTGGAAGGAGTCTAGAGGAGAGTCATGAAAGTAATGAAAGTGGAAGGCAGGAACTAAGATTGAAAGAACTGTTTTTGTTTGAGATAGGGGAGACTGAAGAGAGAGGTTTTCAAATGTATAGAAGTCTATTACAGATAGGGAGAGAATTATATTTTCTTCTGCTTTGCAAATAATAGACTAGATCACACTAAGGGAGAATTTTCTAATGGTAAGGCCAAAATAGATTGTGACGATAGTTGTAGAAGCACAGCATCACTTAACTGTTGTTAAGACCAGGTCAGAAAAATATCTGCCAGAAAACCCTCACATATAATATTTTGATGAACCTGGCTTAGACAGAAGTATGAACTAGGGGACCTTCTTTGACCCTTTCTTGTTCTCTTTTTCTGCATTTCTATGATTATGCAACAGTCTGTAGTAGGTAAGAAATCACATTCTCTTTGATTCTGTGGTTCTTAGTAAATATGTGTAAATAGTTGATCTGGTAGGGTAAAAAAAAACACAATAAATAATTCATTGTGAGGCATTTCAGACAGGCAGAAAGCAAAACTGTTCCTTGCAGTTGATTACCCCCCTACACTTGTGTTCATCGATATTTGTAGCCCATTAATCAGGAATAGGCTGTGGTTCCAATACCACACAATACTGTTTTATCTTGGCTGGGGGAGAGTACTCTAGCTTTAATCTTCTAAGCATCGCTGCAGGCACAGGCCGCTTAGCAGATACTCATCATCAGTTACTAAAGGGTTTGGGGGAGTCTTTAGTAACTGGCACATATTAAAACAGCTTGAGACAGTTTTGGTCCTGGTTCTTGGCTGGTCTTGATTTGCCAGACCCTTACTTTTTTTTTTTTTTCAAGTGAAGGTTTTCCTGTTTTTCCTTTATTTTTCTTCTTTTCAAACCATCTGAAAGTGTTACCTATTTGCTGAAAATGAGAACCAGCAGCTCATGCCCTTAATTGACCAATTTTTTTCAGAGCTTGTGGAATTTATCATCATATTCAGATAAACTTCTATAAAACCCTTATTATATCAGATGTACCATAGACATGTCTTCCATTCTGCTGTATAAAGTTCTGAAACACAAAGATCCTCTCTGAGTTTACGTGAGATGTAACACTTGTCTTGGATAGTCAGTTTTGGGGAACAAGGCGCCAATACTTCCTTTGGCATTAGCAAGCAACAATTTCCCAGGCCAAATGTATACCTCTGTCCCTTTATCAACTTGTTTTTTTTCCATCTGACCACTCCAAAGTCCTTTTGCTTATAGCTAATCAGTCTAGCTGTGCTGCAGGAGATGCTGTGTAAGTTAAATGCAGTTAGCTGGTTCTGCCAAATTTCATTTTATGGTTTAAGATCTTAAATGCCTGTCACTTGGCCGTGTGTCATTCCATCCTCTGTAAAACTTCCACACTAATGCAGTGTTTTAAGCAATTTGAAATGGTCACTTCATCTATTTATTTCATTTATTCTTCAAATTTACCTTACCCAATCTCCTGCTAGTTTCCCTTTCCTCAGCCAGAGTTTTCTTCACCATCTCTTTGGATTGTATTTGACAGTACTGCTGTTATCCCTCAGAACCATCCACATACTTTCAACTCATCAGTTTGTCTATCCCCTTTGTTGGAAGGCGAGGCTAGTTCTACCAGAGATTTGTGTATACTTGACCATTTATTATGATGATATGTTTATTACAGCAAGACAGGGAGCAAGTCTTTCAGTCTAGTACAGAAACAGGCAAAGAATCCAGCACGTCAGATGAAGCTTAAAACTTGGGATGATTCATGGAAGCTTGAAGCAAAATAATGCCCTTACCCAGGAGTTCTGGTCTTTATATAACAAGAAAAAAATACTCATCATCAAATCTCTAACTGATGCTACACTGTAGCCTCACGTGTGTACCTATGAGTTTACGGCCAAAGGACACCAGCATTCTAATGAGACAAAAATCAAGATGACAGTCCTGGATTTGAATTTCCTTAAATTTCAGGGGAGTTCAAATGTAGATCTGAGCTCAGCAGATCTTGGAAAATCTAGTTCTGAGCTATTCTTTATGTTTCTGGGGCAACTTTCACTAGACAAATTGCTTTTTAAACACAAATATACCTTAGTTGTAAAATATATTCAGAGAGCAGATGTTGGATTGCACCAGATGTGTTCCCCTGCCCATTTATGAGTACAACATTGACCTGTGCTTGTATGCATGCTGGCAGCTATGCAACATACTGTTTCTTTATACTGGCAGATAGCTTAGGCTTGAACTAAGGCTATAATCATGTGTTGCCCTTTGAGTATTTGTCCCTCAGCTTTTCTTTTCTCTTGGACCCTAAACACTACTGTAAATGAAAAAAATATTTAGAGTATCATTTTTTCTCCATGACTGAGAGACTGAAGGTGTTTTCCAGTCTGAAGCTATATGGTTGCCAAATTTGTTAATATATTTCTTGCTCTATGTCAAACACAAAAGGAAAAAGAGGAACAACATACTTATGGTCTTCCTGGAGCTGATCCTTCTATTAAGAGTCCATTTTTCTGAGGCATTGTTCCATGTCCATTTGAAATTTTTTTTTTCATCATTCTGAGTAAAATAAAGAGTGATCCAATGATAAAGGCGCAGAACTGGAACTCAGAACACTGGTCTTTTGAGTGAATGCTTTCAGCTATCCTAAGTGATCAGGGACACTGGTATTTGAGACCGTTAAAGAAGAAAAAAAGATGTGCTTGTCTCCCTTACTGTTGGCCAGCCTACTTTGAAATCTGTAACTGCAAGATGTAAGTTCAAAAAATTGTAATTATATATTATTATGAGCATTAACACCCATTTTACAAGTACTGTACACAAAAGTGCTTCTGAAAGAATCCTTCTTAAACTAATAAAGCCTGTAGAAAGACTATTATAAAGTATTTTACAAAAGAAAATTGAATTGTTAGAAAATAGACTTACTTAAAAAGTACAAACTCATTGCACTGGCTCACACTTTCATCCAAAAATCTATCAAGTGAATTTGAGCTGCTACTTTCCTGATACTGGAAGTGTACAGCAAGAAGTCTATTTGCATGCAATAAAAGCAGCATTGAAAAGGGTACTTTTCTGCTGTCTGTAATATCTAGATTAGGTTCTACGCTGATTCATCTGTTCTTTCTAATGTGTCCATTACCAGGCCAAGCACAGCATCTGACCCTAAAGGAACAGATTCTTTCTGGAATTTATCTTGCTTCATGGAGTTCAGATACACCTTTTAACAAAGGTTTCCTTCTTTACTTCAGCTGGAAGATTAATGAGTTTTATCTAATTTGTCAGGCTCCTTTCTTAAAATATTTTTTGTCTTGCAAATTAATCGAGAGGATTGTGAACCTTAAAATAGCAAGATTCTATCATGTCATTTACAAAACAGCATCTCACTTCAACAGGTAGAAATCCACAAAAGTGGAAAGTACTTTCATATTCTCCTTAGTCCCCATCTCTGTTTCCTTCCTTGAAGGTAGTCATTGAAGGTAGTCAATGCCACATGGACATCAGGTTCAAAAGTCTAAGCTTTGTTGCCTACCCTTTCATTCTTCTCTTTTCTGAGTTCTGAAAAGTGATAATTTTAAGAATTTCTGATTGTTATAAGACAAAGTGCCCATCCGCCATGTCTGCTCTGGGATATATGTGCACTTATCCAACCCCGAATGTGACATTGGCTCCATGCAGCACTCACAGAGAAAGAGGAGAAAAGCGGGTATTGATAAATGGGAGGAATGATCTGAGGAAAATAAGTTGCAGTTCAATAAGGATGAGTTCAAAATGCCACTCTTGGGAATAGTTTGCAGCACAAATGCAAAGTGGGGAATGACAGGTTCGACTGTTCTACTTTACACAGATCAGAAACTGATAGCAAAATAATGTCAGAATGTGATGAAAAAAAAGTGCCAAAAATGACATTCAAACAAGAAAATAATATTAAAAGATATAAGAGGAATTTTAGTTCCCCTCAGCATCAGTAGGACCCAAGCTGCACATACTGCAAGAAAGTCCTGGGAAAAAGCAGAAGAAAGTCCAAAGGTAAGTTGCAGAATTATCTGAGGTCTAGGAAACAGCACGCATCAGGAAATAGTGCTTTTATTTTACTCTAAGAACCAGAAAACCTAGCAGAGACATAATAACATACCTCGCATATATAAAAGGCTGTTGAAAGGAGCCATGGAAAATGAGACAATAGTTAACAAATTTAGACTGCAGCAAGGATAGTCATTAGAAGACTATCCTTTTTTTTGTAGAAGGGACATTCAACCATCTGAAGAGTCCATTATGAGGAAGTTGTGGACTTAGCAGCATTGATGATTTTACAAACAGACTAGATCAATGCCTGCTAAGAGGGATGCTGGGCAGCAGATACTACCTTGAAGAAAGGAAGTGAACAAGGAACCTTGAGCATGCCTCTTCCTATTTTGGTGATCCTAAGTGTATAGCTGTAGTTCTGATCGAAACAAATGCCTCAGAACTCTGGAGTGGGCTGTATTTTTCATTAAAAGACAACATTGCTTCTTGCAGCAGAGGAAGATGAGGAAGAACCAGAGATGCCTGTTGGCCCTCGTCCTCGCCCGATGTCGGAGCTGCACCTCAAGGAAAAGGCTGTGCCCATGCCTGATGCCAGTGCATTTTTCATCTTCAGTCCTAACAACAGGTATTTAAGAGGCTGTTCTACTGGAACCAGGAGAAGGAGACAGGTACCTCTACAAACCTGGGTCCAGGAGGTTCTTTGCTGTGGAGCTCCTTTCCAGCAGTTCATCCCAGAGGTCTCCTTTCACCAGTCTTTCCTTCAATGGCCCTGGCATGAAATCTCCATGAAAGCCTGACTGTAGGGAGACCTCTGACAATACACCTGTTCAGTGGGAGATCGAGGAACTTGCAAGGCTTTTTGCAAGGCTAAAAATGCAGATCATGAAAGCTTTGGAAATAAGGGACTCTGAAGCAAGTAAGTAATTGGAATTCTCCAACATACACAGGTCCAAATTCAAACAAACCATAAGGCAGCCGGGTGAGCATGAGATAGGATCCTTTGTCCTAATGACTGCTCAGAATCTACTCCCAGTAGGCAGTTCCTTCAAGAGTGAGCATGCAAGACACAGGACAGGGAAGAGGAGAATCCACAGCTCGCAGGGCAGGCTGAGAAGAGTATTTCTTCTTGCACACCCTTCTCTCAGGCTTCTGCAGACAGTGTGGCTTCACATTGCCCCACCTCTCTTCTCATTCTGGGTGTGTGAGATGATTTATTTATCTTCTCAGGGTGCAAATATGAGCTTGTTGCTCAATGCTCTGTGGAATACCATGTGTCCCGATCTCTTCCTGGGGTCTTTGCTTCCAAATACAGCCCCGAAGTAAAGCAGAGTGGAATTTAGAACTAGTCTTTCCACAGAAGGACTTGTGACATTTCTCCTTTGGTATGAGTATAATGGGTAGAGACTGATGATGACTGGGACTCATGGTCTGTAATGTCAGCTTTGCCACCCACCCACTCTTGCTTGTTAAAGAAGTAAATTAACCTCTACAGTCATCTGTAAAATTAGTATAATAGGGGCTTGCAGGCTGAACAGCCAAAAGTAGAGCTAAACAGACTAATGCAATGCCTTTAGAATTATGCATAGGACTGTTACGAAGCTTAACTCCTCGTATACTGTTATGGTATGGAAGGTGCTTTAATGATGTCAAGTAAGCATACTGTTATTTGATGGGAAACTGCTACTTACCTGTGCTGGTTTCCTGCTGAGAGCAAGAAGTTTACAGTTGGCAAGGTCTTTTCCAACCACAATGATTCTGTGATTCTGTGACTTTATATCAGGCTGAACATTAGCAAGCACGTTGCTTGGCATAATATTGTGCCCCCAGAAGCTCTTTCAAGAAGCCGGTTTGCCTTCTTACATTCATTTTACTGGGTTTTGTACCCAAGTAGCAAATGGATCCCCCTTGCCTTCTGCCTAGTGACAGTCCAGTCTCAGCTCAGAAAGATTAGTCATTCCAAAGTCTGTTTCTACTGCTTTCCCCTAACAATGAATGAAAGCAAGTGATGCGATTTCAGGCTGGCAGGTTTTAGACCAAATCACATAAGGCTCTCTCAAGAGAGACTGGTTGTTCTCCCTTCCAACACACCAACAGGCATGAGTCTTGCAGGAAGCCAGTCACGCCTTGTGCAGCATTTCATGATATGGAGATCCCAGGGAGCCCAGCGCCAAGCAGGGACAAGCACAGCTGCCTGGGCCGTGATGTTACCTGCTGCTGGGGCAGAGCCAAGCTGTTCTACAGAGCAGTCCTCCAGGTCCAGTCCTGCTGGCAAAACAGGAGGGGGGAATGTTTCCCGTGTCTTGCCTTTCTCTGAGAGATAAAGTTGTGCCTCTCCTCTCTCTTGCAGGTTTCGTGTCCACTGCCATCGAATCGTTAATGATAACATTTTCACCAACCTGATCCTATTTTTCATCTTGCTCAGCAGCATCTCCTTGGCAGCTGAGGACCCTGTCCGACACCTCTCCTTTAGGAACCAAGTATGCTTCCCAATCTCCTTCCCTTGCAGTGTGTTCAGAGTGTGGTATAAGCAGATCATGAGCCAAAGTCAGGAAAGGTAGAAAAGGCTGCATCAGAGGCTTCTGGAGTGATTTTCTCTCCTAATTTGAGCCTTTTGTAGGCTTTGTGAATGTGAAATCACTGGGCTTTATAGGGTGTGTGAGCCAGGGTAGAATTTGGCCCTTAGTTCATTTCATAAGTATCTGCTGGGAAAGAAAGGATAAGAGGTTGAAGCAGAATTATTGTTTCTTGGGATATGAAGCACTGGAGATAGTATGTAGATGCACTGGTTGGGGTTCAGATCGTTCTAATTCTTGCAATTTGCAAGTTCCCTTTGGAACATCTGCTCTCCTGCCACATGCTTGCTTTACAGCTAAAAACCCTAGGGCTCAATTCTTTATTTGCACTGCTATAACTCAAGAGTAACGTTCCTGAGTCTAACGCAGTCACTCTGGGGCAGGTCAGTGTCATTAAGGTTAGAATCAGACTGTTGGAACACAAGCTGCAAAGTAATTTGAGGTAATCCTCGGAAAATATGCCATGCTTCTCTCCTGGCCAGGCTGGGAGAAGGAAAGGAAGGCTCAGAGAAGTAATTGCCCCTTCTTTTCTGGCCATTCCTATTAGCCTTTGGAAAAGTTCTGTGGTCTTCTAAGTTAGCCAGTTCTTGTTTCTATCAATCTGGGATCACTGTAGAAATAAGAAGTGTCAGCAGTCATATGTGACACTTCTGATCTCTGCTGTCTGCAGCGATATTTTGACATCTTTCTGCTTGAATGCTGGAATAGCTTACTAGACCAGTGGGCTAATTTATTTATTGTTTAATATTAAAACCTTAATTGAAAGCTCAGTGTTTTACCTTCTCTGAAATATCCTGGCCCATATATGCATATGTAGAGAAAGTGATAGTGAAGCTTCCTGAGCTTATCTCAGAACTGCTTTGCATTTTATCCTAAAAGAGAGTGCTAAATAATACAGTGTGTCCCCAGTGACCTGCCTGGGCATAGCTGTACTCAGCTGTCTACAATGTAGAGCTAAATGTATGTCAATCTTAGCATTGGAGAATGAATCTTAGCTGGCATATGGGCTTCTGACATGCCACAGAAACTGCTGAAGAATAGATTGCAGAGAGATTTAAATGAGAAAAAAAGTCAGAGCTAGTTGTCCAGAATAAAATGCTGGAACTCTGGGTATATGTGTTGTTTTGACTATTTGATTTCACTGATGTTGCATGAAAATCTGTGTTTAATTTTTGCAGGTACAGATGTTTAAAATGTATCAAACAAAGGGACACTGACAAGATGTTTGGGTTGCAAATGTGATCCGCCTTTACACCTTGACAATAGATCCCTAAGATTTTGTCCTGCTCTGGGCCCACTCAGAGGGCTGGGAGGGCAGGAAATAAAGGTGCAAGCGAACTAACTGCCCCTGACTTTGCTCTGGAGCATCATCATCAAGCACTAACCTGTTCATGTGGGCTTTTGCAGACTGGTTTCTGCTGTTAATGCAAACTGTCCCAGAGCAGGAAGGCAAAAATGGAGAAATCCTCCTCCAGCAATGGCTAGCAAGGAGCTTTGGAAAGAAGCAGTGTTCGTTCCTGGGGTGGGCTAGTAGATGCATCTTTCCTGTGTTGTATAGAGGGTGGGCAGCAGGTCTTTGGAAGTGTCTCTCCAGTCCAATCAAGCAGCTTCAAAAGCCAACCAATACAAAAATTGTATATACTCGCAATCTTCTCCTGTTTACATTCTGGCAAGTTGCTCTTTCATTTTAATTTATTCTGGACTAAATACTTATTTAGATAATAAATGTGCCTGCTCATAAACGATACTGCCAGAACAGGTGATCTGTGGTCTTTTCTAGTGGGCATGATTTCATCTAAACAGGAGATCTTTACTAGCTGCATCTTTGGGGCGACATTCACCAGGATGATCTAGTTGCTTTGCTGTGCTCTGGTGATGTAAAACAGCTGCAGACTCATCTTAATCATCAATTTTAATCAAGTTTATGGCTGCTTTATGCCAGTGGAGTGATGCAAAGCAGTCTGAGAGTATCCAAGAATTTGACCCATTGGTTATAAATGTCAGGACCTAGACATTTCCACAGCGACATTTCCAGTTAATAATGTGTGGAAATTAATATCAGATGCAACTGAGGCCAGTCCATTCTTGAAATGGCCCTTTTTTAATTCTCTAAATTGCAAAAATTTATAGAGCCCAAACTAACCTTAAAGAGTGAGAACAACTTCCACAGAAGTCAAAAATTGAGCAGTGAGTTGGGGAATTTTAAGTTACACAGTCACAGTAAGTGATACATGTCCCTGTTTGATCTTCAGTGAGTGCAAATTGGAATGGATTTGGGTCATGTTTAAATGGTACAATCTAAAATAGCACTACAGTTTATAATAGCGACCATTGCCCATGGCATAACAATCTGTAGGAATCCAGCTACTCTTTGTAAACCTGTAAATTTGGATTAGGAAAAGTGCCTCCAGATGCAGTAAAGACCTGTGGAATGCATAACATCTTCCTTGGTCGTAAAGGATAGTTTATTGCTGTATGTTTGTTAGTATTTTAGCAGTAAAGGCTTAAATTCAACAAATGATCAGGTTTCTTCTGCTTCTTATATAGTGATTGTTCAGTTTATAACTTAGTTAAGCTAAGAGGACAGTAATCCAATGGAACAATACTAATTTCACTGTCTGCAATGTAGGTAAAACAAAAAGGTTTGGGATATTGGAATATACTGGATGACAGGAAGGGGAAGAGTCCAATTCTGGTCCCATTAATCGGCAGTAAAGTTTGTATTTGCTTCTGAGGGGTCTAAATTGATCTACAGTAAAAGATATCTCTGTCCTTAAGGCTGCTACTTGGAAAGTCAAGCTACACTTCCAGACCTGCTGTTGCCTTCTGTGCCCATATTTTGTGGCCTGCTGTGTATAACTCTTTTAAGCCCACTCTGGAGGCTAAGTTCATGGGACTATTGAGTTTTTCAGTTTGCCTATTCCCCAGAATGGCAATGGAAAGATGCCAAATCTAAGCTGGTTGTCTCTTGTGGATGAACATAAATTGTAGTCCAAGACAAAAGTGGTGATTCTGTCAATTGGCAGAGTGCATATATTTGTTATTCGTCCTAATTCAAGGCAAGTCAGGATATAGATAAAAATAAATAAATAGAAAGAGCTATAGCAGCCCCTGTGCATCCATTTGCAGTTTGTTTGTTTGTTTTTGTTTGTTTGTTTGCAAAAGTCACAAAACAAGGCTGAAATAAATAAAAAGGAATTGCATGTTTTCCACTGAGAGACTAGGCATTCTTGTATTCTCAATTTGAAAATTTATTTGGGAAAACCCTGAATTGTCTGTTCTTTATCAGATACAAATAATAAAAAAAAAGAGAGAAAAAAAAATCTTACAACAACCAATGACTTGTTTTGCCCTTAAAGCCCTTATGAGATTGTAACTCAGAAAAGATTATCATTTAATGTGCTTCTTGTCTCCTGTGTCAAGACTTTCACTGCATTCAACAGGACATCATTACAAAGTCATTTCCTATATTTTCCTCTTTGTGCCCTTGTTAAGAGGTTTGTGTATATGATTTTGAATTGTGATTTCCCATTCCAGTGGTCAGTCACTGATATACCCTCCCCACTCCTATTCCCTTTTGTTTTTACAGATTCTCTTTTATTTTGATATAGTTTTTACTGTCATTTTCACCATTGAAATTGCTCTGAAGGTAAAGTGCCCATCTTCTCTACCATTACTTGATCACGAGCTTACTAGTTTTCTGCCACTCTCTGTTGCTAACACACACACCTGTTTGTTCCTGGGTCACGCTCAGTACCACTAACCCAATTGTGCTTATTTTTCAGATCCTAGGCAATGCAGACTATGTCTTCACTAGTATCTTTACATTAGAAATTATTCTTAAGGTAACCAATCTGAGCAATACACTTCTTCCTTTCTTCTTTCTCTCTCTTTCTCTCTTTCTCTCACTTTTCTTCATGTATCACTTTAAACGCCAGTGTTATCTCTACATGCAGAGTTGTTTATCATTTGGCTTCTGATAGCTATGTACGAAGTTTTCTGTGAAATTTTGATATTCAAATTTTCAGTAAATGGCCAATATCAGGACAAAGCATTTTTGGGGGGAATCACAATGAAAGGGTGGATTCGGAAAAGTAAGGGAGGAACAAGAAAAAGGTCAACATCCTAGAAATTTGCTTCTTCCATCCTGACCAGGTTTTCCAAAACAAGGTAGTTTTTAGTGCAAAGACCCCTGAGCACATGCAGTTCCTCTTCTATATATTACAACCCAAAGAGAAGGTATCAATCAGTTCTACACAAGTCATGACACTGGGCCAGAGGGAGCCAATGACTTGCCTAAGATTATAGTGTGCACAGTCAAATAGGAGATACGGTTCTTCCGAGGAGATCAGTGCAGGAGCTCAATTTTTAGGTGTGGCAATGGAATGGATAGTAAAAATCACTGAAACACAAAGGACCATAGCTGAGAATGAAAATTACTAAGCTGCCTGGCAGAGATTTTGCAGGAACATGCTATGTTCCAAAAGAAACGTGCAAGAAAGTGATGCAGCTGGGAAGCAAATAAAACTAGACTGCCTTATTCTTAACTCTTAATTTTCCCAAAACATTAGGTTAATAATTTAAATTAGAACAATTGAACAAAGTTCTGCCTTTCCTAATTCAGGGTTCACTTGGTAGCTTGATCTTTTTCTCAGCAAGATGGTTCGAAGTATTAGCAGGCAGCAGCATTCTCCTTAGAGTTGCTCTGATCTTGCAATTTGGGTCCTTAATAGCAACCTCCAAACTGGAGGCTGGCAAGCAGGGAGACCCCTGCATATTTTTTGCAGAGAGTTGTGCTTTTGATATGACTTTAGAGCAGCAGAACCAGTGGTGTATGCATTCTGCTGTCATGCTCAGTCCAGTGTGTATCTAGGTTTCCACAGGCAGTTCGAACATATATGCACATATATGCAGCTGGTCTATCAACAAGGCACTGAGCAACAGCAATATTTAAAAGCAAGCTGTAGTTTAAACCTTAGCTTTCTACATCAAGGCACCTTCCCACGTGTATGAAATTACTGTAGCAAATCTCCCATTGAAGCAAAATGTAATATTCCTATTAGTGAAAGTAGGACCTAACCTAATTCACTGGTATATTGCTCTGTTTTCATCGCTGGAGTGTACTGCATAGTACTTATTTTTGAATTTCCCTAATATCACTGTCAAAATTCTCCCATAACTTCAATAACTATGTGACAATACCTCTGAATTTTCTCCAGTCTTAAAATTACAATTTAAGTAATTTTGATTCTTGTCCTGTCAGCCTGTGCCACATAAGGATTTGTTTCTCAAGAGCCCATTTCTCTGTGCACAATCCTTTGCACAAGAGCAAAGCTGGTGTAAATGATAAGCAGAAGAATAGGTGATTATATGATGTTCAAGACAATGGAGAAACACACTTCATCTACATCAGTGTTGCTGATGGCATATGCAACTCTCACACTGATATGAGGAGTGACTACCTTAGCAGTGTTCTGAACATACTGTTGAAAATAATTTTGATATAGTTTTCAATTTTGATTTAGTTTTAGAAAAGCATTCTAAGAGTTTGTTCAGTGCCCCAGGTGGAAGGCAAGCGTAGATAGTATACTCTGTGAGAGCCTCTCCTAAGATAACAAAATCTCCCAACAGGCATGAGAAAACCACAGGTTGTATAGAGCATCAACTCAGCAGAGATTTCCCTCCTGATTTCAATGGTGTCTCCTTTCTTTCAAGATTGCCATACAAAACATAACCACTTTAACCATAACTTTGTTATGGCAAGAACCTCCCCCCTCTTCCCCAATCAAATGTGTCTATAAGTATAAATTCTAAGCCAGGACCAGAGTTTATACTTCCTTCCCTTCTAAGTTCTGTCTGATTGGTGGATAGTTGGTTCCCTGATGTCATGGATGTTTGGTGAAAAAAGTAATCTGACATAGTATGTGCTTTTCCACTCTCACTGAAGTTGTCCGAGATAGACATGGCTGGAAACCACCAGCTGGTACGGCATCCCAGCTATTAGGAATCAGAGAATACCGGTTTGAACTTCTGGTTCATAATTCTAGTTGGGAGAGCCTGGCTAGAGCTGGTCATTGAGGAATACTCTCATGATGTCTGCTTCAAGTTACTTTAAGCATCTAACTTAGATGAGATGCAGAGGACCAAATTTAGAAGCCCGTGTTCCTAATGCAGGTAATGGAGTAAGGTTAGCAATTGTGAGGTTGAGGAGTGCTCAAAGCAGCTGCATCAGATCACTCGTCAAGGCTAAGGTAGGTGATACAAATATCCTTATCACCTCACCCTCTTTGAGATATTGACATGCCAGACATATCTATTCATATCCTGAAGTAGAGCTCAGCCTAGAATTGGAAGTCTGGACCTTGGATTTCCTGACATAGTAACTGAGACCCGATTCCATTTCCATTGTCACTTAATCCAGCTCTGGACCTGTGACATCCCCTTCAGCAGAGCACACCCAGCAGGGCAGAGAGTCCCTTGCAGAAAACGTAAACTCTGGTTTGCATTCCCCAAGTCGGTGGTGCTCATAATGATTACCTGCACAAAGAAGCTTCTCTGTCTCAAGGAATCTTACCTTGGGCTTTGCAAAGAAAAATCAAGGGAAAATGCAAACACTCATTTTATAGAACAAAGACAGAGGAAACTGGGTAGGGAAAGGAGAAGTGATTGAAAACAATTGAGCTGAATATAAGGAGCAAACTGAAGAGAACAGGAGTTCTTCCTGTTGCTTAAGCTGTAGTCCTAAGCATGAAATCCCTGAGGTACTCTCTTTTTTTTTTTTTTTTTTCCTCCTCAGAGGGAAGAAGGCTCAACTGTCCACTGTAGCTGGTTTAAGCTCTAAAAACATCACAGAAGGGTTCCTTTTTATCTCATATTTTTATTCAATTTAGACAAGGAGGCCTTTTTGTAATCAAATACTCTCAAGTGTCCTCTGCCACTGAAGATAAAGGAAAAATCGTATGATTGCAAAGAGTAATTTTTTCAAGTAGTCATTATGCTACTTTGCTGGTTTTGATTGTTACATATTCTAAGCACTGGAATTGCAGAGAAAAAGAGGCTAGAGTGACCATATGAACATCTTTTTATTCACTGAACCTAACATTGTCTTTCCCTAGTTAGTTGTCTCACAGTTGTTCTACTGTCTTCTTTACTCTTTCTTTTTTCATCTTCTTCTTTGGGATCTGGGGGATTGTCTGCTATGTTAGAAATACTGCCCCTCCCCAAACATACACTCTGAACACAACCAGTGAGGCTTGCTTTCTGAAGAGATGCTAATGGCAAAGTGTGTTTTTGTCTTCGTATACCTCCCTACAGATGACTGCTTATGGGGCTTTCCTCCATAAAGGCTCCTTCTGCAGGAACTATTTCAACATCTTAGACCTGCTGGTGGTCAGCGTTTCTCTCATCTCCTTTGGGATCCAGTGAGTGAGCAATTTTCAACCCGTTTGATATTTCTATACAGTAACACTGGAATGGGAGATGATACCTCAGTCTCACTGTCTTATCTGGGTAGGATTTTTCTTATGAGTGTGAAAGTATTCTTCCCAGATTATTCAGAAGACATAGAACACATCCCTGTGAGGAGATATAATAAAATTGGCCTGATGACCAATTGTTGACCACTAATGACCCAGACCTCCCAGAAAGAACAAATGAGAACAGGAAACTTGATCCATTGGTAATCATGACACTCAGTTCCAGGATCTGAGTGTATCTGTGTTCAGGACAGTTAAGAGACTTGACTGCTTCCTCTCAGAGCTCTTTTTCCTCTTTGGAAAGCTGCGTGGTAAGATTTTGCTATTCCCTAAGAGTAATATATTATCAAGCACTTGAAGAGCGCTTTGAGAATCCTCAGAGCAGTGGTGGCAGTGTCCATTGCTCCTACTCCTATCACTTGCACTTTTTATTGGTTGATCTTATAATTTGCTTAGTAAATTTATACTGAAACTTTGGAATAGGCTCTTTATATGTTATCAAAATAAGCTTATTCCCAAAATCAGTAGGAGGGCCTGATATCATACAACATGGAGAAAATTGTCAGTCAGGGTTTCACTTTTCAAAGATGCAGAGAGCTGTGGACTTACTGTAGCAGACAATTCTGTTAGGAATTTAAGATTAAGCACATAAGTAACTCTAATTAATTCAGTGGGAGTTTTCTTAAAGTTATGAACACTCTTAATTGATTTGCTGGACCAGAGGCCAGTACACTGCAGGATCAAGCCCAGCCAGATGGTATACCTTCAAACGTCAGAGACACCTGGACTTACTTTTAAAATTACATGTGATGACTACATCTTGACAAAGTTTCTGTTAGATATCTGCAGAGTATTTGGCATCTTGCTCTGCTTGACTACCTATATTCCACTACCTTCATTAATACAACAGGTATAGTGAACACCAGGCAAATGTATCCTGAGCCTGCATAGATCAGGATGCAAGACCTACATAAAAAAATTCCATAGAGTGGCTTCCTCACCCCCATTTGAATTGTTTGTAAAATGCCTGGAATAGAAGTTCTCTGCCATTTTTCAAACATAATTAAAATTGTAAGGATAATATACTTTCTTTGGGCATATGCCATTAGCATTGCTAATATCTGAATCATATATTTACTCATGTTAAAGAGTTTCTTATATAAGGTTGAAATGTTTGTTGGTATACCATTCCAACATGAATATATATTTTTTGTAGCTAAAAACAGCCACAATCATCTGTGAGCCCTAAGCTGTAAACTGCAAACAGTTAAAAAGAGGCTATGTTAGTAAAATCAACATTTGCATTTGAAGCAAATGGATTTGAGTTCTGATCCAAATCACCCAATGCCCTGACTTGCCATAGCAATAGAGCACCCTAACCAGTTAAGGCTGTGTAGGATTTCAGATGAGAATGAGGGGATAAAGGCTACCTGCCTCTTACAGCATGTCCCCTGCCCTCTTGCTGTGTCTGTCAAAGTTGACCTTTTGATACCTTCTTCCAGGTCCAGTGCTATCAATGTGGTGAAGATCCTACGTGTTCTGCGAGTGCTCAGACCACTGAGGGCCATCAATAGAGCTAAAGGCCTAAAGGTTAGAATAGTCCCAATGCATTATATAAACTATAAAGTCAAGTTTTCTTCAGCCAAGCAGGACTTCTACAGCAGTGAAGTGCTGGTTTAAGGATCACAAGGCGAGATGCGATTTGCTAGAATTACAGATGGACTCATAAGCCTACTTAAATTTTTCCACTGTTGTACTACTAGCTAAATTCCCCAAGTGGTCTGGTAGGTGTCAGACTAAGTAAGGAGGTATTGCTGGACATGGTAAAGATCTGAGCTCTGTTGTTTTCCTGCTCCTTTTTACCTGCAATGTACAATGAAGTATGTAAGGGGTCAGTTTTCTTTCCTGAGATTACTTAATGGTAATAGTTAAACCAAATGCATTTATTTCTTTTTGTAGTCATGGTCTTCTTACCTAGCCCAAGCATTTCAGAACGATCCTAAAAGTTACTCTTGTTCCTATCTTAAATCTGCAGCATGTGGTCCAGTGTGTGTTTGTTGCCATCCGAACCATTGGAAACATTGTGATTGTAACCACTCTGCTGCAGTTCATGTTTGCCTGCATTGGAGTTCAGTTGTTCAAGGTAAAACCATTGAATTAATTAATTAATCTATCACAGATCTGTCTTCTGGGGTGGGAAGAATAGCATGAAGCTTCCTGTAGAAGGGGATATAGAGGCTTCCCATATATAAAGGAAAAGAAATATCTGGCACTAGCATTATGACCTGAGCTCCTGCTACTATGAATTCCCCAAAACTGGACCAGGAACATGCAGAGTTTCTGCATTTTTTTTCTGAAATAACAGGAAACTAGTGGTTAGATTGGCCACTCTCTTTCTCAAATAGTTTGTGGCATGACTCAGTGCCAGGAAGGTGAATGGAGCTATTCTAAAGGATTTGGTCTTGCAGACTCTGTTACCCCCTCAACTTACTGAGAAGGACTGTGCCAGATGATCACTGGAGGTTCTTTATTTACTTGTTACAAACTACTTTTATTTCTTTACCCTTTATCACCCTACTGACAACTAGTATTCTGCAGGCACTCAGTGGACATGCACTGAGACATACACCGAAAAATTCTGTAAAGGCAGATGAAAACCTGTGCTCTGGATTACCTAGCACTGGCAAATTTCAATCCATTTGCTCACCTCTGCACCCAAAATAACATGTAAACATACTTGTAGTTAGTTAAGCAAGTAGTATATTCAGTCTCCTTGCTACATGACCTGCCCTAACCCTTGTACAGCTCAGGGAAAGAAAGGAAAGTCCTTCCAGAAAATGAAGCTTCATTCTTCTTTTTTTTCAAGGGCAAACTGTACAGCTGCACTGATAGCTCCAAGCAGACAGCAGCAGAATGCAGGTGAGTCAGACATTTCCCAGGTAGCCCCTTTTACTGGCAGTATGCTCTCAGTGCCTGGTACTGCAAGTGCAATTGTCCCATGTTTTGGCTGTTCTGCGACCACAGGGGGTACTACATTACATACAAGGATGGTGAGGTCAACCAGCCAATGATTCAACCCCGAAGCTGGGAGAACAGCAAGTTTGACTTTGACAACGTCTTGACTGCCATGATGGCCCTCTTCACTGTCTCAACCTTTGAGGGCTGGCCAGAGTGAGTACTTCTGGAGCCCCACACACTGGGGTGCAATGTTGGCAATGTCCTCATTCATTTCTAAAGAAGAAATTCAAATACAGAATATTTTAAAAAGTCTAGAGTATTAAAGATTAGAGTTCCTAAAAAAATTCCCAAGAGATTGGAGAAATTCCTCTTCCTATATTTGCCAATAATGTACATCAACTCTCTAGGTGTTAAGAGACAATTTCTAGTAGTAGGACACTGATAGCAATATTTGTTACAGTAGGTACTAATGTAGAGATTAATACTTAGCAGCACTGCTAGATGTTGCAAATTTCCCCGTGGAGCCAACAGGCTACTGTGAAATGCACCAGTGCTGTTTCTACAGTACAGGCAGACATTAACCAGACTATGCTGTCTGTACCATAGGGTCTAATGACTTCCACAGCTCCACTCCATTAGTGTGACATGGGTGTGCAGATATATTACTAGATTATGCCAACTGCATTGTTAGTAAATGTTAAAAGCACTGAAATCCCCTTCTCTCACAGAACTCAGTTCCCAGCAATATAGACTCTTCTGTTTTCTGTTAAATGAAGGAATGTATCTGTTCTAACTTTTTAATTTTTCAATAATGAATACCCCTCACCTCTTAAGAAGTTCAAATGTGTAAAGTATAACATGCAGTGAAAGTCTGCACAGCTGCAAGTGAAAACATTATGATACAATTGGAAGCAAAATAGCAAACCTGACTCTTATTACCCTCATGACAACTGCAGATTTTCTCTGCATTGGGTTCCTGTTTGCTTTCAGGTTGCTGTATAGGTCCATTGATTCCCACATGGAGGATGTGGGACCCATCTATAATCACAGGGTTGAGATATCCATCTTCTTTATTATCTACATCATCATAATTGCTTTCTTCATGATGAACATCTTCGTTGGTTTCGTCATCGTCACATTTCAGGAACAAGGAGAACAAGAATACAAGAACTGTGAGCTGGACAAAAACCAGGTAATTTACAACTACTCATTGCCTCCAAAGATAACAAATATATTGACAATAAACTTTAAGAGAGAAAATGCATCCACAGAGGAACATGTCAGGACTGCCAACAAGCTAAAGCACTAAGCTGACTATACTGCCATCTTTCAGGAATCAGGTTAAAAATAATAATAATAATAACAATAAAAACTCTCTTTAAGATTCTCACAAAGGAACAGCATGTACTTTGTATCATTAGGTTCACTTACATTAATAAGGTGAATGTAAATATGTTGTTTAGACAGAGTAAACGCATATGGATCTCTCTAATAGTTAGAATGGATGCATTCATCATATAATATAAATTCTTGTCATTATCAGTAAACAAGCTGAATTTACTGGGTTTTATTTTTGGAGACAGCTGACCAGCCACATATTTTGGTTTTGATTTTTAAGTCTACTATGCCTCTTTCACAGCGCCAGTGTGTAGAGTATGCCTTGAAGGCCCGGCCGCTGCGGAGGTACATCCCTAAAAACCAGTACCAGTACAAAGTCTGGTATGTGGTGAACTCCACCTATTTTGAATACCTGATGTTCGTTCTGATCCTGCTGAACACCATCTGCCTGGCCATGCAAGTAAGTATGGAAACAGAACACATCACAAGAGATGAGTTATGAACCCTTGCTGGGAAAATGTAGAAAGAGCAAAGGTTGAGGCCACCTTTCATTTTTACACCATGTACTGAGGGAGAGGGACATGATAAAAGACATTGTACCATGATCACTCTGGGTGACATTTAGTTAGAATCATGAATTTGTATCTTCTCCACTTGCCACTAATACATGAGACTTTCAACAGTTCCGTTTATCCTGTTTAAAAACAGCACTAGCAGTCATATCACAGACCAATTCAGTGACCACTGTAAGAGCAAGTGAATTCCAATTCTGACTTGTATCCTCCAAAAACTTGGAGTAAGCCATGAACTGCAATTCACTTGAGAGCTAAAGTTTCTATTTTGGGCTTTACCACATTAAAAAAAACAGAGAACAAATAGATGGGCAATCAAGATGAATAAGGCAGACAATCTCTGGCATACCTTTAATTCAGTATTATATATGACCCTATAAAAACTTGGCTAAAAAGTACCTTCAGAGGCTGTGTTTTATATCTTATCACCTCAGGGCAGGATTAACTCCACACAATGCATTTCTTGACAGATGTTTCCTAATCTATTTCACTAGTGATGGGCCTGGCTACCCTACTAGGTGCTACATTTGTGTGCTTTTCTTTTTCATTACTATAAGGTTTTCCAAGCACCTAATGTGAATCTAGCGATCAAACATTTGCTGTTGGATCTACAGGAATAGCAAATGGCAACAGTAGATTAATATGTGTAGAGTGGAACAACAGTAAAAGAGGAGACATAATCTTCACTTAGTGGCAAATTTGCAAAAAGTAAAGTTTAAGTTCTTTTCAGCTGAGGAATAGGCTCTTACAGATACAAGCTGTTCTGTACATTTTCCCAAGACTGTCCTTTTCTGTCTTGTTCCTTCCAGCCTGTTTGTGCCCAAGACCTCTCTCATTTCCCCATCCATATTCACTCAGGCATAGACTCCATCTATTAAGTCCATCTCAGTTCCAGTTTCTGCAGCCACTTGAGCCTCATTCTATTTTACATTGTCTTTAAGAAATAGCCTTTAAGAAATAGCCTTTAAGAAATAGCCTTTAAGAAATCCCTTCTCCTTGCCCATTCCTTGCAGAATCCTAGTTGCAGTTTTCCATCCATGGACCTCCTTTCCAGTTTCTCTCTGCTACACTTCCTTTCCATTTCACTGTTTAATACTTTTCATTCTGTCTCTGTTTCATCCCTGCTCCAAGTCCCACTCCCCATGCTCTTCTCCAGCATACCCCATTCTGTCCTCTCCTACACCAAATTTTGTTTGACCTTAAAATACAGGTTTCTCATAGGCATATAGCTTAGTCGGATTTGTGCCAAATTTTATAAAAGACAGCGAACAGGCTGTAGCAAATGCAAAAACCGCATTATTAAATTTAAATTATTTATTAAATGATTAAATAAATTATCCTGAGCCATTTCAAAATAGGAAAATTCAGCTCCAGTGGTTAAAGTTTAGCAAAGTTAAGCAACTCAGAACAGGGTCTTATTATATGAACTGGAAGATGGTCTAAGTATAAGAGAAGGAAATCAGTTTCAAGAATAATGATCTGAAAAAGGAGAAATGAAGAGTGAGGTGGCAACATCTGCAGAAGACACTATTTCGATTAATCAAGAGGAGGCAAAGAGTAACTTCATTAGATCTTAATGAAGCTAAGTGAATGGACAGCATGATTGCAAATGTAATTCAGAGTTGACAATGGCAGGATAATGCATATTGGAAAGATATGATTTGATCTGCTTATGTACATTGCAGGATCCTGAATTAAATGTAATTACTTGGGAAAGAGCTTGGTATCGTTATGAACAGTTCAGTGAAACCCCTGTTCATTCTGCAGTAAAATTCAAACAAAAAAAGTAACCTAAGTGTTAGGGAAGGGTGAGATAACACAATTGGAGATTGTCTTGTACTATTATGCAAATGTATAATGAGGCCTCAACTGAAATGATAAGTGCAAGTAACCCCCCACTCAAAACACTCAAAAAGTTTTTTTTTTTTTAAGAGAAATGATGCAGTCCCAAATGGCAGAAATGACTAGAAGTATTAAACTGCTGAGCTTATAAACATTAAAAAAATGGTGTATGCTGGGATTTTCTTTAGAGAACTTTGGCATCAAGAGATATTGGGCCCTGTAGAATTATACGTAGCTGGTAGATTTATTCTTCATATTGCTGCTGGGATCTCTGTTTTTCAGCACTACGGTCAGAGCTGCATGTTCAAGGAAGCCATGAATATCCTCAACATGCTCTTCACTGGCCTCTTCACTGTTGAGATGGTCCTGAAATTAATCGCCTTCAAACCCAAGGTAGGTGCTATAGGTGTGGAGCCTCCCAGCCTCTGTGTGTGTGTGCATGTGTGTGGGGCAGCTGTGAGGAGAAGGAGGAGGTGAAAATTTCTGATCTGTCACCCTACCCATAGCTGAGCTGGACAGTTGCTCTCTGGATTGGAGTCTCATATGTATTTAAGAATTTTTTTTTCACTGGAGAGTAGACACTGTACAAACAAACAAACAAACAGGAGCAAAACCTGTTAGTAGAGAAGTTTCCTAGTTCTTTGTTTTTATTATGTTATAGTAGTCACACTATGTTACGGCAATGGTTTCCATGCTGAATGTTATTCTAATGCCCTTACTTTCCTAAAATAAAATACAAATAGCATCCCATGATTAGTCTCCTGGCCCAAGTGAAGTTAATCAAGCATGACTCATTCTGAGCTTTGGGCTTTGGAAGAAAAAAAAAGTTTCTTCTGTAAAGTCTGTGGTTCATTGCTGGTTGAATTACATTCATTCTGAATCTAAGACTTCATTTATAATATATAGCACCCCAGCAGGTCCTGTCTGGAGTATTGTCCTGTCCTTAAGGCTGTGGCATTCTGCTAGTAGAGTTTTACCGTGGCCTAAAATTGTAACCTACAAGCTCTTCCAACTTTTTTGACAGCTGTGTGGGACAATGACAAAAATTCTGACCTCACATAATTTTAAATTATGTGAGGCTTTATTCTTTGGAGGGTAAATTCAGTGGCGCATCATGAATGGGATTCAGATACCTAAACAGAGGTAACTCATGCTATTTGTTATCTTCATGGACGCATTGGTACATTGGGTTTGACAGATACAGATTGAAATGTCAGTATAATATTAATAAAGATTAGAACCACTATGTCTGGCATTTTTTCTTGTCCTTCATGTTAAAAAATTAGGGGATCACAGAAGTTAAGAGCTACAGCTGAAAAACTTTCTTCTCCCATTCCAGTGAATTCAGTGTTAGTTTTTCTTGATGTCTTTGTTTTGATTTCCTTCCACCCAGCCTGTCTTCCTTCCTCCATGCTTTCTAGGAAATCTTTTAGAAGAGTCACAGTTTTGTCTTGTACTCTTATACCTTGTATCCTTTCTTGGATGTAGTTCTCATGAAGATTAGGAACATCTTTTTGTTGTCCTGTGGAGACTGGATTTTTCTTTGAGATCTTGGGCACAATCTTGGGAAAAGAACAGTATCATCATCTATTTCAGAAGAGATTTTCATTTTCAGGAGGGATCCTATCACATTTGAGATTTTACTATGTCACTTAGCAAACACATCTTTTGTCATTTTGTAAAATAATATCTGCACATTTTATACCCAGGAATTTATCTCACAGGCTTTGTAAAGATCTTTGGATTTCATAGTTCTACTTTACAGGAAGACTCTTAACTACGAGGAAGATGAGATTCTCAGGCAGAATTTCATTTGAGCATTTAAGGGAAGAAGCCCAACTAGATTAGATATTTCGTTTGAGCATTTAAGGGAAGAAGCCCAAGTAGATTAGATATTGAGCTTTGTACCTACACAGGAAAGACTTTATCTGACATGGCTGCTTTTAACAGTATGGAATTGGACTGGATGTGGATGTCACTTCTACTTTCTGTCTCTCATATTCCTGTGTTCAGTCTCCTTTTCAAGCTTTGCAGCACAAAAGAATTAATCAAAATCAGCTGAGGGTAAACATCTGTCCTCTAGATAGTGAAGAACTGAAAATGATTACCTAAAGAGCCTGTGCAAACTCCATCATTAGAGATTTTCAAATTAAGTTAGATGAACCTTTGTTAGAGGAAGTTTAGGATATATGGGCTGCCTCAGGACAAAGGAAGAGATCATCTTATAAGATCTCTCAGCCCAATTTTCTGTGATTGTTTAGTTTCCAAATAAACCCTCAGCTAGTACACAGTTAAAAGTGAGAACATATGAGAATTTTTCCTTGTGACTAGAATAGCAGAGTATTAATAGAGTCTTCTCAGTTAAGAATCAGACACCAGCCTCAGGTTGGTGCCTACTCATCCTGAATGGATAGGCCATGAAAAGAATAAATGTGCTTAAAATCTCAGTCTGTCCCATGTGCCAAAAGTAGTGCTAACCTTTAAACTGCTAGTTTAATTAGTTAGTTTCAGGAAAATAAACAGCATATAAAAAAATGGAACCATAGGATCTACAGGGAAGAATAAGAGGAATGAACTTGTGAAAAGCACTGAAACATCAAAAACACTTGCCTCAAGCAGTATATTCACGCTGAATTATGCTCAGTACCAGTTCAGTGACTCAAGTCTGTAAACATCAAAATGCTTTGATGTAACTTGCCATTGTTTTCTTATTCAGTACAAGGATTTGGCCTGCAGTCTTCATTCTCTGCTCCATACTGACTCGAACTGCTCTCCACGGAAGGAAACTCCTCCTTCCAGAAGGCCATTTAAACCAACTGTGGACCAGCACTGCAGAACAGTCTTTTCCTTTTTAGGTTGCACATTTGGTATTACAGCTGAACATGCCTAGAGTATGTGGGGAGTCTCCCAGCATGGGGAAAGTTGGTCACACAGGCCTCTGGCCAGAACTTGTGCCCTCCTATCATGCAAGATATAAAGTGAACAAACCAAGTTTTCAGATGGAGATTGTCCTGGAAACTCCGAAAAAGTACAAAAGGATTTCAGTGTCACCTGGTTGAATATCAGTTACCAGCCTCTCCTCTCTAACCAACCAAGCTCCTCTCTAACCAACCAAGCAACCCAACTAGGGGTTGTTAATGTTTCCCAGATATGAATGGCAAGATAAGCTGGTAGTGAAATCTCTGCAGAAGTCACAATTGGCTGCCATTTCCAAGCCAACCTTTAATTAAGCTGCTGTGTCTGATTTTGATATTGTGCCTAAACATCACTCTTTTGAGTGTGAAGAAGAGGTCTGAAAGGTTTCCTAAAATGATGGAGCTGTAAGCTTGGAGAAACTGAGGTACATGAATGTGTTGTGTCCTCATCTTCATCATAGTCCCCCAGAAGATGTGGCATGAGGTTCATCACGAGCTAAAACTGGCAAAACATGCTTCTTCTCCAGCTTTGTTTTGCTTAACTGAAGAATGGTGCTATAAGGGTCCTTTAGTTAAGCTACAGCAGCTTAGCTACTTAGCTGCTTTAGCTAAGTTACAGCACTGTAACTACTCTGTAATTCTGAAGCAGCTGCCAACAGCTCTTCCTTGAACAGTTACTTCCTAAAGGTGACACCTGGAAAGGAACTGGTCACCAGCAGCAATACAGAGGTGGTCACCAGCAGCAATGCAGGGTAGCACAAGCTGCTGCTCATTCATATATTTGCAAAAAAGAATTGCTAACAGAACTGAGAGAGATCTCTGCCATGGGTACCCAAAATTGCTACTGTCCTGAATTCTTACAGAAGTCAACACAGGTCCTGCTACATGAAGAACAGCTTGGGAATTACTGCAAATGCCATTTCCCTAACTGGAGTACTGCAAACAGTGTATGACAGTAACTAACTATATTAGTGGTTTATTGTAACTGCAGTGCCACCCACATATGGCCTATGTCGTAAGAGAAGAGGTAGTAGTCTCAGACTGAATAAGTTTTTTGCTGTATCTGATTCTTACTTCATCAGTCCTGTTCTGAGAGCATACATGTACTCCTTATTAACTACTCTAAATAGGAAAAGGTGAAAGAAAAAAAAAAAGATAGCTAGATCATCTAGTCTTAGGCCTAACTCTTGGAGTAAGCACGAAGATTTAGTCATTGAAAAGCCAGCTGTGGATATAAGGAGCTGAGTCTGAGTCAGGGCTGATCTCCTAACACTTACAAAAAGTATGTGAAGGTGGTAGAAAGACAAGGGCTTTTCTAACTAAACATTCTGTTTCTGTTGAGATTGATTGCTCTGGTCAGGGAATCCCTTTGATACCTGTCCTTTTTACTGAACATCTTCTGTAAACTTTGATTTTGTTTAGTCTCTGGAGAGATGGAGAAACTATAGATAGCAAAGGGTTATAGAGAAGAGGGGTGTATTAGCTGTAGGTTTCCACTGAAAGAGGCAGTGCGTGCTAGGCAGGGACAAGGTCAGCCTCAGAGCTCTTGTGTTTCTGCGTGGTTCATTTTTTTGGAGAAGAGGATCCATTCTCCGAGGTTTTTGCATTATAAGGCTAAACACTATAGAAGACAGTTCGTACATGTCTGATGCATTTGAGGCAGAAGGATTTGTTAACAGTTAATAAAAGAGTTTTGAGTTGATGAGGGCTGCTGATAAAGAAAACATCCACTACATGCCCTGCATCTCCTTACGGAGTATTAATGTGCTACTCTGAAGCAAAACTCCCAAACTGACCTGCAAGTTTGTCTTGGCTAAAGCTCATAAGCTGATTCAAAACTAGCTACTTCAAAGAGGCAGACAGTTTAGAATTAATACCGTTGAGCCAAGGCCTTCTTGCTGCTTTGTTTTTCTAATTTTATAAGTTCTCTGGCCAGTCTGTTAAGCTGTTTTCCAGTTCCTAGGTGGAGCAAGCTGCTGCTTTTTTCTGCTTTTTCTGAAAAGAACTACTAAAGCAAATGAGAGGTGCTGTGCTCTCTGGGGGATCACAGTTGTTACCATCCTAGCTTCTTAAAGAGGAAATCACTACAAGGAGTAGTCCATGACTACTCTCCAAAAGCTACTCTCCAAAAAGTCACCTTGGGTTTATCTTTTCAAAGACAATGGCTTAAAATTCCTATTCACAGGAATGTGAACCATTTAAATATAGGGGTGTATATATATGTGTGTATGTGTGTGGGTATGAGCTATTTCAACATATAGATGAGTTTTTCTTCAGAAATTTTAGACTTTTCCAACTCCCTGGAATGGCATCTTTTAGTGGTGAGCCACATCTGTTTCCTTCAGGAAATGTTTTATGTATCTTCCTGTTAACTAGGGCAGGACTCACTAGTCTGAAAACTGTGAATTTTCATCCTCTGTCATCTTGAGGTAGGAAGATACACTGGTAGAACTACTTCCATGTATAAAGTGCGTGTTCATATATCTTGTCAAATCCAGGTTGGTCTGTGAAAGGGGAATCTCACGGATTTCTTCCTTGAATTACAGTCCTCTGTGAGACAATATATCACAAATCTATTCCATTTGCTTTCAGTGTTACTTGTGGATGTTACCTGTAAAGAATCTTGTGACGACACCATCTGTCCTGTATCAGATAGATAATTCAGTCCTTCATTTATCACTCTGACCTTTCTCTGAAGTCCTTTCATTCTTCAATACAATTTTCATATAACAGAGTTCAGGCTTCTGTGCACTATTTTAAACAAGTTTCACATTCAGTACAAGGCACATATAATCCCGTGGGATCCCAGGACAGGCTATAACCCTTTGAACAGTGGAAGTGTGGAGCGTCACTCCTTCTCAGTACTTCGTAAGAAGCATTCTTACCCAGGGTTATTTCTTAGTCACCATGAATTGATAGATCTTTAGTGTTTCTTTCTCCCCAGTGTATTTGCCCATCTTCATTCCCCTTTAGGTTCCTCTCATTCAGTGTTTATCATGTATATGATGCACTGACATCTTCCTCTCAAACCTGCAAAATGACTCATTTTGTTCCCTTTTACTACTCCATTTCTAGTACATGTCTGCCTCTACACACAGATCCTTGAGCAGTCTGTCATAAAGTCACACTGGTGGCTTCCTGTTGCTTGCATTCTTCTTTCTCACCATGATCACAATCCAACCTTTCTTAGTTAGGGTAGACGTCTCAGCATTGTCACAAAAAATGAAGTTTTATATCCTATCCTCCTGCCCCATTGACACCAGGATAGTTAATTTGGGAAATCTAAAGATCTTTGTACTTCTTCATTCTAGTAGCTTTAGAAATACCTGTATAGTTTAATGTGCTGCGCTGGCATCATTCATCAGAGTATTTTCTTGCTCCTGTTTACCTGGAGAAAACAAAGTGAAGATATTCTGCACTGATACAAAAATGTCAGGAAATGTGGTTACAATTGAATGGTCTTTGCCCAGCTCTAAAAACCACTTCAGGTCCACCCTGAAAAAAAAAAATGAGAGAAAAGTAATATGTTGTGGGTGGGAAGAAACATATGTTATTTGACAAAAGGGAAGAGTGGGCTCCATTTGGTGATACTGCTGGATAAGAAATAGTGAGCACGAAGAGAACAAGGAATAGCCAGGTAGTAGAGAAAGTCAAGTGGAGAAAGTGAGAGCACTAAATAAACAGGAAGGACCATGTCTGGGGAAGAAAAAAAGAGAGCGAAAGGAAGCACATCTGGAAGGAAGAAAAAGCCATACGTAGATAATGGAGAGGAGGAAAGGACAGAATACTCTTACAGGAAGAAAAGAAAAAATAAACTCAAGATCCAGAAAGAGGAAAATATTAGTAAAAAGAAGAAGAAGCAACTGGACAAAAAAAAGTGCAAGAAAAACAGAAATGGGACTGGAAGTAAAAGTGGATGTGGAAAAGGATTTATAAAAGATAAAAAATAAAAGAATTAAAAGCAAAAAGGATAATTTCATAGCTTTTAAGCTAATGAGCATCTTCTTTTTTTACTTCTACATTTTTCTGAAGTTCACTGGCAGACATCCCAGGTCTTCATGTTCAAACACATCAGTATCTCAGCCATAGAGCCTCTCCATATACTATTGCATTAGAATAATTTTCAATTAAAATTGAGTACAGTGTATTTCCACATTTCTGTGGATAAAACTCAGACCTGTTGCAAAAAGTTAATGTGCTTCTTCAGAAATGCCTTCCTTTTTCATCGTAACATTTCTCCGGTTGGAGTATGAAAATACGAAATATTATTCACGATCTTCAGTGTACCCAGCAGCCCAGCTGGAGTTACAACCCAGCAGTTTGAACAAGCCCAGCCGCCAGATGACCAGAAATCCTTGACATTTCCATAGTGCGTGTCCAGACACCGCACAGCATGTGTGCAGTCAGATGAAGGCTCTCAGAAAGTAGCTGAATCAGGCCCAAGGGTTTTGAAAAGAAACAAGAAGAAAAGAAAATTATAATTCCTTATTAGTATCTCCTCTGCTTTCTCTTTAGTAATCCTGTTTGCCAGGAATTTTATGCATTTTGCATAGCACATATGTCCTGTGGAGATTTGGCCATATGGTCTTTTATGTCCACAGACTTGAGAGGAAGATTGAGACTTTTTTTAAAGCCATTAAGAAAATGTAAATGTACTATATGCCCGAGCCATATCTGTAGGTTACTCTGTTGTAACTGAGAAAATCCTCGACATAAAAGATCAGGTCATCCCAATCCTTTATACCCATCAGTTGGTTGGGTATGAAGGATCATGGAGGGGACTTGTTCCTTAGTGCTGCTTGCTCTACAGAACTGCTATCTGCCCATGTGTCCCAGAGAAGGAAAAGAAGAGAAAGGCTGAGAAAGTAGCAGGGCAACTTGCAGCACAGCCTCTGCCACAGGGCTCTCGCAGCAGCCCCTGTGGCTGTGAGACTTTCTCAGGGAGGGAAGGGGCTGTTGTTAGTCCAAGAGTTTGTGCTACAGACATACTACACAGGAGGGACATTAAAAAAAGGAATGACATTAGAGTGCTGGCCCATTAAGTGAAATAACATGCCTGACATAGCAATAGGCCCTTAAGCAAAAAAAACTCCAATTTGGTTACAGAGAAAGAAAATTTACAACAGGACATGGAGGGATTAGGTTCGTCTGATAACAACTTCCACAAGAGAGGAGTCAACCAGCACATAACTGCCTTCTTCTTCATTATGGTAGTCTTGGGAATCTTCCTGGGTATTTCTAGATTTCGTTCAGTTCCAGAGCAGATCCTGAGTGTGCACAAGAGCTGGGCTATTCTTCAGCCTGCGAAAGAAAGAAGATACTGCTAAACTAAAGTGTTTCTGTTGTGAACATGCTTATATTCAGAGGTGGCATAGGCCATGATTCGACCTAAACATGACATGCAGAAAAAAAAAACATAGTAGTGGTAAAAGAAGAAAATAAGACCAATGAAAGACTGAGAAACTGATTTTTTTAGCAATTTCCAGCTCACAGATGTTCTTGAGTCTGGGTTAGGAAACGTCGAAGTCTCCCTATTCAGCAGTGGTTGGCATCCTGTATGAAGCATACTGGTCTCTATCCACTTTCCTCATGGAAAATGTATGTCACAAAACTTACCAGCAGAGTTGGTTTCATTTGGTTTCTTTGTTGGTGTTTCCAAAGATGCCAAGAATGAAGTTATATGAAAACAAGTTTTTCCTTTTCATGTTAAAACTTTGTTCATTCATGTCATGGCTGAAACAATTGTTGAGGAATAAGATGACTATCTGGCCTACTGCTTTCTATGTTACAGTTGTTTAAATGCAGGACGTACTCATTCTTGGAGGAAGAAGACACTTTTTTTTTTGCACTGAAATAGCACTCTATGTATTTCTATGTAGAATGTGTGAATATTCTAACATTGGTCAGCCAGATCTATGCAGTCCTCAGGCTTTCTGAAGGATCAGTGATCAATTCAGTTGGCAGAAATAACTGTTAAAAAAGATGGATAAAAGCTTCAATGAGGGAGGACCTTTTCCTTCACAGTAAACGTACCCAAAGAATTTGCATATTACTGCAACATTGTGACAGATTTAGTTTCAGTCTGGCACTTGAGGGTTTTAATGTCATTATAAATGATCGAAAAAAATGATGACTGCACAGTGCAACAGTGTGGGAAGTACTGTATTAGCTATTACACTTAATTATTTAATACAGAAAATTATTCACATGGTGTTAAAAGCCCAGTGGGATGGTGCACCAGGGTCTCATTCACAACAGCACAGGCAGCTTCAGCAACAGCATGTGAAGGGAACAGTTCCAGGGAAAAGTGACTTGCTCTCACTCACAGAAGAAAAACTCCAACTCTCTATGACTTCTATAACAAAGTTTTTTAAAAGAGCCAGAAGTTCTCACAAATGTGAATCTTCCCTTCATGTAAGAATGGTCCCAGAAAGCAGACTGCAGTATAGCCCCTATAATATAGCCCCAGGTAACTTTTCATCATGTTAGGAAATGAGATTTCCAAGGTTATATGGTTACTGGACTTTAAGCTAATTTCTTTATCACCCTTCTGACTTCTGTGGGGACTTTGGAGACTTCAGGTCTCTCTATTTCTGCCTCCTGAGTGTAAAATGAGAAGAGCCATCCTCTAATAAAGTAATATGATTGATGGATGACATATCAAAGCCAGCATTAGATGAAAGTAATCAGTATTTTATTAATTAACATATTATTTTATTAACTAATCTAAGACTAGACCATTTCTGGAAATGGAGATAACATTTAAAAAAAAAAAAAGCGACTCAGAAAGCTGTCGATGATGTTATAGAAAGACTGCCTTTTTGCCAGGGAGTATCCATTTTCCATGCAGCAACCATGTCAGAGCAGACGACAGCCTTTTCATCTGGTAGATATGAGCACTGAGAAACTATTCCAAATCCAGCCCCTTATATAGATTGTTTCTTCATCTGTTGTCTGCCACTGCCTTATCTTCCCACAGCAGTAAATGGCTCTTTACTCCTAAAGATATGTAGGTTCTGTTCTTGCATTTTGTTACTTGTGTTTTACTTTGTTTGAAATCTTCCTCCCCAGACTGAGATTTCAGTCCTATTCAGTTGACAATCATCAGAAACAGCAAAGCCCCATCCTTCTGCTCTTTGTATAGGACTGTTTCATGATGCTGGTTTGGTTTATTTCATTCAAGATTTGTTTTTTGGCTCGATTCATCAAGACCTGCTTATTCTGATCCTTAAAAAATCTTTGAGTATCTACAAATTCTTCCTAATAGAATTTGACAGCAAAATTATCATAGATCTCACCATGCAGAACACTTTGTGTGATAAATGATCTGTTCAGAAATAGCAGTCCATCACATTGATTTCTCAGTCTTTCCAGTAAAGCTGATGCTGATTTTATTTCTCTTTACTGAGAACGTGTCTGCTTTCATGAGTGCTACCTCCTTTGGTACCACTGTACCCACAAGGGATCTGGAGGAAGTTCAAAAATTCTTATTTTATTGTTCCAACTGGCCAGCAGGCTGGAGAAGAGAGCTTTCCATTATTCTGCCTCCATTTTCATGCACTTATAACAAGGAAGTCTTCGGCATTAGTGTTCTCAGCCATATCTACCCTTCCCTCACAGGAAGCTATGAGCAATCCAGGCCGAGAGTGACATCGGGATCAGCTAGATGTCCAGTTTCAGTATATCTTGTTGTTACCATTCCTTCAGGCCTTCTGAGCATACAGCCTTTGCTGCCTCTAGGAGATACTTCCATAAAAAATGTTCCATGTTACTTTTGCTGTGCTTCTGTTCCAGTCTTTAGAGAAACTGATGGCTTCCTAGTCACCTTAGCACTTCCTACTAAGGGCTTCTATACTGCAATGACAGGCATTTTTGAGTAATTGAAGGTAGATGGAGGTGAGGGATAACTGTACCATCTCTTCGGTGAGCACAAAAAAAGGGCTTATGGTACCATCTAGAAAATACAATTCTGGTGGAATAAACTGGGCTATGAGATCTGGAAATGGGAGTTCCCTATTCACAGAACAGACGTGATAAAGGCTGTTCTGGCAGATGTCCCCACAGTTATTGATTATCTGAACATGTGGAGAGCATGAAAATGTTCTCTTCTGACTCAAGAGACTGTAGACCCCATATTTTTTTTTCATTATAGGTTTGTCAGAAGAGGGCTCATGGAGCTCAGTAACTCAGTTCAAGCAAAAGGTTTTTTTTTTTCTGTGATAGAGATATTTATCCACTAAAAGCACAGCTGAGTTAAGTAACTCCTTTAGCAACTGCAGGCTCTCAAGCAATTATCAGAAGATGATCACTTTTAACCAGTAACAAACTACCCCAGATTTATACCAGTGGCCTAGAAATAGATACTTTGGTCCTTCTCCAGATCACAGCACCATTTAAGTCCTCTAGCTTCTTTGATTCTGCCATGCTGTCCAGTATGTCCAGAAAGGCTGTAGACCCCAGGGGACACCTGTCTGCTCCTAGTTAGATCTTCATATGAGAGCTGTGAGAGAGCATGAATCAGAGTGAGATAGGATCATAAAAGAAAATATGAATGTTATTTAGCAAATATTTTGCTTTACAAGTGGGTCCTCTTTTCTTATTGAATAAACAAAGAGAAGCAGCAATTTTCTCTGGAACTGATAAGACCTTTGGAAAACCCTGGGGAGCTGAAAAGCCTCTCTCCTCTGTTCTTGTCTGCTCAAAGATTTGGTAGAGCACAGCGGGTATTGTGCAATTCCCCACAGCAGTGACTTATTACAGCAATTGGTAGGTGAGCTGCTGTGAGTCTCTGTTTCAGAATTAATCCATCAATGGCTGAGCACTGATAGCTAGTATGCAAATAGATGCTGATTTCTTGCAGTCTGTCACAAGCAGCAGCATCCTCCACTTTATTCCTTCTGCATTAGGTTCTGCAAATTTCCCTGGTTGCTGTTATGGCTAAATGGTATCTCCACATAACAGAATTTGCATTATGTCTATTTAATGATGGAACTATTGTAGCTTTGTAAGAGTCTTCAGGTTACATGTAAATCTCTCGTATCTCTTTTAAGGAGGTATGTCAAGAGTCACAGGGTAGTGTAGTGTCATTTCATTCAATTCTGTTTTCCAATGAGACTGCCCCTTGCAAAAATGCTTTCTAGGAATGCTTTTCTTAATGAAATCTGAGAACTCTCTCTCATAATTCTAAATGGTCTGCAGCATTTTCAGAAACATATTCATATTCTAAGCAAATATCTGTCTCATTTTAGAAATCACCAGCAAAATCTGCTTTGGTGTCCTTTACAATGATCAGGATTTTTGCTAAGAAATCATATGGAATATTAGTAAACCAGATGCTTTCTTGCTTCCTATCTACTATTTCCAACTGATTAAGATTAATATTTTCCTTATTGTTTGGATGTACAGGTTTATTTCAGATAAATGGAAACAGGGTTCTTCTGTCAGTTTGCTTTCTTCTCAAGTTCCATCGGTATCTGTCTCAGTTTCTTCACCACCATCTCTTCATCTGTGTATTCTTACACACATACATATATATCTTTCCCTTTTTTTCTGCAACATTTACAGGAGCTTCTGCCACTAGGGACCATCTGCCCTACATTCAAATCTCACACAGTGAATAGCCTTGACCCTCACTGTGCCCTTCATCGTGAGAGGCTTTTCACTCAGAGGGATTTGTTAATTCTTGCCAACCACCTAGTAAGAGATGCAAATGAAAACCCATGACTAAGCAGCAAATAACTGCACATCAATTAACATAGAGGTGACCCTACAACTCCCACAGGGCTGGATTCTCGTAACCCAGAGGGTACCATGATTTCAAGAGCCTCCTCCTCGGGATTTTTACCTTCAGGATAGCCATACAGTGCTCCAGCAGCAGTGCATTCTTATTATGGGCCCAGGTGATTCTGAGTTCAGACCTTCAGATAGACTCCAGTGGACAAATTTTCCTGCTATTAATACGGTTCCTTGGATACTGCGTTTAGGATCTCATATTCACAGGAGGTAAAAGAAATGGTCTCCAGAGATTTCAGTGGCTCCATTAGTATAAAAACAATCCCCAGAATCTTTGATAGCTAACCTCAGCAATTAGGAAACCTAAAAATGATTGGCATATTCATTCTGAAATGATACAATGTCTGCTCCCCTTGCACAAATGAGATTCCATTCCAATCAGCTACTGCATATTTATGCTCAGCCTTTCATTAACTTATTGATCCTGTGGTGACTCACTATCCTTGGCTATCTTTGAAGAAACAAAAAAATGGGGAAAAATGTGCTCTGGTGGTAAGATATTTTCACGTTTCTTGAATATTCAGTCCAATCCTCCTGGTCTCTTTCTGTCTTCCTTTCTCCCCAAAAGCTTCATGAGTCTCCACAGAACTCCCATTTGAGAGGGCAACTATCATTCCCCAGTAAGCTCTGGGGCTGCCGTAGTATGATATGTAATTATACTGCTAAGTCAGTGTCAAGCATCTCCCTTTAAGGGTAAAATATGGTATTACACTCTAAATTCCTGTACTGCAAAAACAAACAGTGCCATCAATTCACTTCCAGTCAGACCTCCACCCCCTTGGGAAAAGTATACAGAACTTTCTGGTGGGAAAAATAGTTGGAAATACAATCTCTTTATTAGAGTGAAACCTCTTCCTTCATTCAGCTTGTCTTTCATTAGCCACCCTGGTACACTCCAGTGAGGAATGTGGCTTTAAGAGGTACTTTGAGGTCACCAGATTCAAATCCCCAGAAGTCTAGTTCACTGTCTGTATGTACTAGTAACTCTTGACAAAATTATGAGGTCTGATCCAAAGCTAAGTAATCACATGGTCATTTGTAGGTAAATGTCTCTAAGGAGGGTGGCTTTTTAAGGAAAAATTCCTTTAACTTGCACATGAATGAGGCATCTATGTACTCTGTTTTCTTTGAGCTCTATTACTGTGAATAATATCTTCTTAATTTTTACCCTTCTGTGTGAAATACAGAGGGAGCAGGTGAGGAGGAAAGGAAGGTTTTAAAATTTATGCATTTTCTTAATTCAACACTGGTATATTGGATATAGGGTTGAATAAAACTGAATTCATGCCCATGGTTCCTCTCTATCACTCCTGTGAGAGGTACAGGAAGAAGAGAAGGGTTCTCTGAGTCCACCTGGCAGCCAAGCAGTAGTGTGCCAGGATCTGTGACTGCCTCATGGACCAGTCCATGACTTTCAAAGCAAGAACCTGACTGATGAGACTCAGCAGAGCATCCCTGGAGAAAGAACTCAAAGGGTAAATCTGGAGCAGTTCCACAGAAGTTAGCAGAGTGACTCCAGATATGCTGGGATCTCACAGAGGTCCAAATCATGTATTTGCAATGGCAATGAGAAGGGGACCTTTTCTTTCCAGGTCCGAATCTCTCCTTAGATGTGCCACCTGTGTCAGCATAATGCCACTGCTTTCAGTGAAGTTACATTACTGCAAAGGGAAGCAGAATTTAACTCGGTGGATTCATTGGTCGTCTGAGGACAGAATTTGATGTCACTTGTCACCCTGGTTTTGTACCAAATTCAAATGCTGTTGTAACAGCAGTCATGGCTGTAGGGCTCTGTGTCCAGAGTTGCTCAGTAAAAAGAAATTGCTAATTTGGTTACCCCCAAAATATTATTTGCTATATGATTGGTATCATGCAGCTAGTAAAAATCACCATGTATCCATCACCACAGATTTAAAAGCAGAGTCTTAATTTTTGCGGGTAAAACCCTGCAATACTTGTTTCTAATCTTCAACCTTGCAGCTGCCCAAAAGCAAACTCTGTTTTTCCTGGAGTTGTTTGCGTTCCTGCTGAAATGCTTAGTCGTTCCCAAACTGTAGAGTTGGAAAAGGAAATAGAGGATAGCCAGCCTACTGAATACAGGTGCTCATTTGGCTGTGCCACGTGAGCAGTGCCATTGCCTTCAGCAGGACTGCCCACATGAACAGGGGCAGGAGGATTGGGCCTGTTGTCTTCTATTCCATTCTCTTTGATTCTGCAAGTGTCTTCTCTGCCAAGATCGTATCAGGCTGCAGTAGCACTTTTTGCAGCTCTGTATGATCTGTGTCTGTCCTTTATTTATTAAAATGCGTGTGCCTCTACAGTTTAATCTGCCATTCTCTCCCTCCCCTTCCTCTAATTACAGTTTTATTTCAGGTCCATCTGGTTGCTAACGATGCTGGACATCACCGCTGCATTCATTCTAATATTTGTTATGTATTTTCTAGGCTGGACGCTGAATAATAATATTCTCTGAATTTGCTTTTGCTTCTGTTTCCTTCCTCCATGTTGTAGTTAATTGTGTAGTGATGAGTAGTCATGGGATGATTTCTCCTCTCAGTGTTAAGTTACAGGCTAAGTTATCTATTCCAGGCAAAATATAGGGCTTTTCTCAGTCCTCCCTACCAGCCCCCTTCACGGGTATGAAACCAGTTGGCCTATATCTTTCTCTGCCACCTTTTTTTTTTTCCTGCTCATGTATAATATAGCTTGCAGCCATCAGTCTCAAAAGCATCTGGTCGGCAGTGTCTCAAAGTTTAGAAAGGAACTTTTTGCCAGTGTCTGTTGTAGGCATTGGCCAACTCTACAGTAATTGCAGGTTCCCAAGCCTGGCTTTTGCAGTGCCAGTGCTGGGATTCTCCCCCACTCCCAGCCCTCTTTTTTGCGTTCTACAGCACTGCCTGGGAACACAGGCTCGCAGTTTACCCATGACCTGACTCTGGCTAAGAATAGCAGTCGCAGTGCAACTCGGGTTCAGTCTCACTGGAGACATGCCACAGCTGGGAAACAGGGAGGTCAGATTGGCCTGTGCTCACAAACCCAAAACACGTAAAAGGAGCACAGAAAGTTTTGTCTGTTTGCTCATTTCAGGACCGTAGAACAAGGGAAGAGATGTACAAAGGTATTTTGTGAGCCAAGATAAAATTTCTTTGCTTATAATACTAACTTGAACAAGAAGCAGGCAAAGAGAAGCTTTTCCTCCAGGCTGAGCAGGACTTTTTTTTTAAATCATTTTGTATCCTCATGATACATTCAGCAAAAAGTTATGCAGGATGGGGAAGGCAATCAGTGCAGGTAAGCTGCTTTTGAGCACTGCTGAGGACAAGGAGATGCATCATGCAAGCTACTTCTGCACAGCAAAATGAAGGTGGGAGTTTAGTATATGCTAGAAGGTCTACCATAGCATGCTGTAGACAGCTTATGTCTCAGTAGTGCAGTGGCACAGTCTTTAGCATGAGTTGGCACAGTTATTTTTTTTTATTTTACGCAAGGCTTGTTCTGAGCACATGCCAAGGTCAACTTTGGTTCCATCTTTACCCCTTCCTGCAGGATACACTGGCACATGCTACATTTACACTGTCATTTTGCAGTACAGAAGTGCTTTCAGAGTAACGAAAATACCAGCCCAGCTGTGTAGTTTAAGAAAGGGGCTAGGACATTAGCAATAGAAACTTTTAGGCTAATGGCTGTCATGATACACATTGTGGCTGGGTAAAAAAGAAACATGACGACCAGTGAGCTTCAACAAGCACATGCCCTTGCTCAGGAGTGCCCTGTGTTGTGATGGGGCACCTGGTCCTTGTTAGTGTGAGCACACAAGCCTCACATACAACGTGCAGACCGGTGGTTTTATTCTCACTGGGAGAAAGGGAGCGATTTTTTTGAGGTGATGTGACGCTTTCCTGCACTCTTCCCCAAACCAAAGCTAAACCCATGTGAAATGGCGAAAGGCCGTATGCTGGTAGGAATCGGAGATGTCCAGGGGAGCTGATCCTGCAGCCCCTTCTCCTGTGAGCAGCCATGCTCAAGGACATCTGTGTAGCTTCCCTTCAGCTTCTTCTCAGAGGCAGAGGGAAGCAGTCACTGGCCTGGGACGCATAAGCTGGAAAGAGCTGCTCGCACAAGGCAGGGATACGAGCACTGGCCGGCAGCTTGCGATGCAACAAGTAGATTTTAGAGGAATACCATTTGAGGTGTCAGGGCAGAAATTCTAATGGTAATTTTGAACTGTTTTTGTCTGTCTAACATTCCTTTTTAATCCCCATCCTGCCTGCCCCTTCCTTATGTAGGGTTACTTTAGTGATCCTTGGAATGTTTTTGACTTCCTCATCGTAATTGGCAGCATTATAGACGTCATTCTCAGTGAAACTAATGTGAGTATTACTCTACCCTCCCCAGGATACCACCACCACCTCCTCCTCCTCTGCTGTTCCTTCTCTCTTTCTCTCCTTCTTTCTCTTTTTTATTTTTTATCGTTTTTTTTTCCTCTAGTCATGCTTTTATTGAACTTGCCGTCGTCCTTCTCCTTCTCCCAGGGAAAAAAAAAGGAGGGGGGAAAACACCTCCTTCTTTTTCACTTGTCATAGCTCGCCCAGAGGCTGTGACTGGTGAAAGCGCACAGAGTTTGGGGTGTGTGTGCTTTTTTTTCCCTCCAAAAGGTAGACATGCTTGAGTGTAACTTTCTGACTAACCAGGCTTTTGTTGATACCCTCCATCATGTGAAACGTTACAGAGGTTTGAGCAACCAATACTGTAGAGTGGTAAGAGACTATTTAATATGCCCACATAACCTCTTTCTTTTCTTATTTTTTTCCTCTTCTCTCCCTCTTTCATGCTTTTTTTGTTTTGTTTTGTTTTTTATTTTTTTTTATTTTACTTTTTACCTTTTTTCCCTCTTTCTCTCCCTCTCTTTCTTTCTCTCTCTTCTTTCTCTCTCTTCCTTTTTCTCTCTCTTTCCTTGGCTTCTCTGCCACATGCAGCACTATTTCTGTGATGCATGGAATACATTTGACGCCTTGATTGTTGTGGGTAGCATTGTTGATATAGCAATCACCGAGGTGAACGTAAGTAGCTGGCGTCTGTCCATGATCGTGCCTGCTCTAACATTCATTTGTCTTTCCCGGGTTCTTTTATTTTTCCTCCCCCTTCCTCCTTTCTCTTGGGTTTGTTTTAAGAGCATTTTGTTTAGTTTTGAATCTATCTCTCTCTCTCCTTTTTTTTTTTTTCTTCTGTTTTAATTTTTGGAACGACTTAAAGGACCTTTTGACTGTTGCATCACTTTCTTTCCTTCATAAACCGCCTGGCATGAATTAAACTGTATAGCAGGAAAAGTGATGGGAAATGTGGAGTGTAAGTGAAAAAGAGATTTGTGCCATGGGAAGTTGCTAGAAGAGTCCCAGGCCAGCACTTTGGCCTACCCAGCGTTATGCTTTGCTTCCCATGGCAGTTCAATACCCTCCACCCCACAGAGATCTAAAGGTCAGTTCTTTCGAGGTGGAACTGTGGGAACCAAACCTAGAATCCTTCTGGTGCTCCCTTCCTACCCCACCCAGGCTTCCTCCAAGATAAATAAGGACCAAATCAGCTCTGTTTAATAGAGGAACCTGCTCCTAATACTTAGTTTCTAACTTGAAAAAAATAGATACATTATAAAAAAAAAAAAAGCACCAAGAAAAAACAGGTGTCCATGATTAAGCCCGGTTCAGTTTGCTCCATCTCACAAAATCCACCAACACAATTAATGGTGATGCCCATCTCAGTGGACGGGTAAAGGATTGAATGAGCCGTGGAGACTGAAATGAGCAGCTAGTGTTCAAAGAATAAATCACGTCAGGCATTTTTTTTCCCTCTGTCTTTATTGTGAGTAGGGGCAAAGGACCCATCGGATTTAGGAGCATGGACAAAAATAACGCTACTAATCCAGCTTAGTGGAGCCAGGAAAGTAGAATAACTGAAAAAATGCTGTGAGGATGTTTAATGTAGAGCAAATCCATCATGAATTTGCAAAATGCTATGGCTAGTGAACAAACCTTCCAGCTTGGAATTGTTGTTTACCATAGAGGTAATACAATGCAAGAACAAAACAACAGTATAGTTTTCACTCTTGGGAGAAATTACAGACAACATTTTGAAAAGTTCAAAATCCTTTATTTTTGAACAAAAGTGTTTTGGTATTTTGGTCAACTTTATTTTCTGTTAAAAACTTTTTAACATCTTTTTTAATTCTAAACCAAGGAATTTTCTCCAAATTCTAATATCATGACTTGGAATCAGATAAATATTTTATTTTATTCTCGTCTATTTTCTTTGTCTTTTGAAAGAATGGAAAATAGTCCCTAAATGAAAATGAACTTTTTTTTTTACATCTCTTTAAGTGTAAGAGTGTTACCTCCTTTTGTAATTTTGTTCAGAATGTAGTAGATGCTTTTGATTACACCTTTATTAGAAAGACATTAAGGTGGGGCTGAGAATGTAGAGGGAAGTCCAAATGATCAGCAAGCTCAAGTAATTAATTTTAAAGAATAAAATGAGAGCCTTTTATATGTCACCCTTGTCAGAAGAAAGCTAAAATAGAAATCTGGTGTTAGCCTGGAGAGTGTGCAGATGTTCAGATCTCACCAAAAGAGACAGTATTATACGTGAGGAAATATATATTGTTAGTGGGAGATGAATTATACCTAGCATCAAGAAGACCTACCTCAAAAAGTCTTCCAAGGAAAAAGGAGGAAAATCCTTCTGTTTTGTCAAAGAAGTGCAGGCCTATCATAGCAAGAAACCCTGTTTGGCAAGAAAATGTAATGGATCCATTTGAAGAAATTTGGAGTAATTTCCTATAAATTAAAGAACTTCTTATATCAAATTTTGATACACTTAGGTATATATATCTCAAAATTTCAGCCTTTGAGTGAAAGACAGATATCCATCCAGACTTCTTTTTACTGTTAGTAGAAACACACACTTCCACAGGCCAGCTGATTCCTTCCTATGTAAATGACTGTGACAGGTGAAATGAACTGCCTTTGGAGATGCCCATCCAAAGAATGACTGTAGAGTGTCTAAGTTGTTAGATTTCTCTAGACACTCCGCTCTTAGACACTAGATTTAAGCAAGGTAACTGGTAACCATTCTCAGCCTGTTGTAGAGCGGGTCATGCTGCTGCTAACTGTGCTATGCAGTCCTACGCACAGATCTTCAGTCTCCAGGGCTATCCATATTGCTGTGTGTAATAACCACTGATGAGGCTCCCTCTCTTTTCCTTTCTCTATCAAAATTCAAGTTCAGTTCCCTGTTAGCTGAGGCTGAAAGTCCAGTTTTTGGCTGCAGAAGAATATGAAAAGTGAGAGTGTGCCTCTTTCTAAAAAACGTTGCCTGTCTTAGCTGAAGAGGCAGCAGTAGTAGCCCTTGCTTGTTTAGGAAGGGTTGTGGACAGCATTTCAGGATGGTCCCTGTGTTTCCTCTAAAGAATCATTTCCTTCTATACAGTTTTACAGATTTCTGCACACTTTTTTTTTACCTGGCATGTTTAAATCTTCTCTTTTTATCTAGGCAAGTCCTTTGCTACTAGTTTCTAACGTTTGTTACTAAAAACTTGCACAATCTTTTGATGCACTGGTAAATGAGCAGCAGCTATGGATGGAGTTTGTTCTGAAATGTTTTGAAATCCCTTTGCACTTATAACCCTTATTGAATAAGAGAATGTATTGTATGTTGGTTTGTCCTGTCGGATTCCCTTACCTGCTGGCAGCACTTGGTATGTTACATATTTAGCAGATGGGCATTGGAAGTATCAGCCCATCTTGGATGGACAGTTGTCATATTCCCAAGCAGTGTGAGGCAGTTTATCAATCAGATGCACTTCTCCCCTTCTCCTCAGGAGCTTGTTGCTTTCTTGCTGTTTGTGGGTTTGAGCAAACCCTGCCTTGTGTCTCTGTACACTGTCCTGTCTTGTTCCAATAGACCTGGAGTCTGAAAAAGAAAAAATAAACCCCAAAACATCAACGAGCTCCACTAATTGGAGATGTTTAGTGTGGTCAGGTGCAGGTAAGATGTTTCTGCCCAACTCACTAGAAGTTGAAGAACATTAGTGGTAGGATCTTGGAAGTTGCCGCTCTTGGATCTAAGGACAGCTTTTACTGTGGTCAGTTACTGAATATGGAGACACCTGGCGTAGGTTAGTCTGACATGAGGCCATGTAATCCTGAAATTTCCCTGAGGTTCACCAGACATCTGTGCCCAGAGGAACCATATCCAGGAGATTTTTAGGTAGAACCTAAGAGTTACTGAGGGAACTCTGGCTGGCACGTACTGTGGTATGTGTGTGCACTTGCATCTACTACTGTTCCTCAAGCTGGTTTTTTTTTCCCCTTTTGACAATAATTTTTGTTTTTTGAAAAGGTATTTCCCAAACCAAAATCTTCGTTAAGATATATGTGAGTGTGCGTGTGTGGGTCTTCAGGTGTGTACTCCACTGGGTATAGTGTATTTTCCTGAATGTCTTTGGATACCTATGTCTGGGCTACAAATCAGTGGGTGAGTGCATAGACGTGAATGTGTGTGTGAGGGAAAGGCAAATGTGTATGCAAGCAACGTGTTTGTGTTCTGAGTGGTTGTTGATGGAGACATGGGGGTTGTTCTGTATGTGTCTGAGTATATATGAACACATTTTCAGAGCCAGTGTGGCTCTCCTAGTGTGCAAGTCTGATCTGCTTAGGGGTGGATGTTTGTGTCTGGGAATTGACTGTGTGTGGGTATGTTCATCTGCATGCCTTGGATGAATGTACACTTGCATGTCAAGCTGAGCATTTGTTTGCTAGCATGGCTTATATTCGTATGTGGTGAGGAGGCATGTACTCATGCTTTGGGTTCCCAATTGTCCATAGCATTTCTAAAACTTCAGGAAAACCCCCACTTAAATCACCTCCATGACATGAAAGTATATCGAGAGATAACTCTAAGAGCATACAACTGTAACTGGGGAACATTTTCCAGGTCCTCCCAGCCAGCCCCACAGACTCATAGCTGCATATTATAAATACAAAAGGCACAGGATGGATTAAAATCTTGGAGATCTGAAAACTTCGGGGAGTGACACAGTTTCTGCCAAATTCACTTTTAAATGAGCTTATTTTCAAGCTTACTACATGACTGCATTTTCAGAGCTTTGTTTCTTATTAAGTGTTATACCGCTGTCTTCCTAGCCATATGATGAAGATTTTTCAAAATTTTCTGTAAACAATGATTTTATTTTGAGCCACTTCTAGACAACCTAATATGTAACCAAAAGGTTTCATTTTTTTTGAAATTTTTCTTCAATCTGCTCTTAAAAAGGAATATCCAAGGCAGAAATCACATCTGCCCTTTTTCAGCTGTCTCTAAACACTAAGACCATGCATGAGCTTTGGGGGATAAGATAAAACATGATATAATGTTTGGGGCCTGGGAGGCAGGGCCCGTGGGTTGTATTTCTTGAACTTTAACTTGATCCCTGTGCCTCGGTCTCCCCTTCTGTAAACTGCAGGTTGTTATTCCCCAAGTAAAGAAAGCAGTCATTAGTGTTTAGAGAGCACTTTATGGTCCTTCTTGGAAAACACTGTGGTGCTAAAAATGATTACTATCATAATAATAAAATGAAAGAAAGTATTATAGGAGTTGAACAAAAGCCAGCAAATTTGGATTGTGACATCCCAGAAGGAGCCACAAGCAGGGGCTTACGTTTCCTCCCCTTCCACATCAGCAGACAGAGCCCCAAGTTCAGTCCTGTGAAGGCGACTGACAGCCTCCTGTCCCCTCCTCTAGGCAAAGATTCTCATTATGTTTTGTTGTGCAGTACCAAAGGATATCAAGTTTGATTTGTGCCCAGAGCAGCAGTGCGCAGCGTGGTAGAAGAAAACAGCCAGACCCTGAGCCACTGAAAAAGCTGCTGAAGGAATGTCATTTCTCCTAAGTATAAGACTGAAGATTAACTGTGGCTGAGTCTTCATTTGCCAAAAAAATGCATATTCTCATGGCAACTTCTGCTCACCTGGATGAGTTTCTGTGGCCAGCTGAGAGTTGGTTCCGTTCGGATGTGATCGGCAGCTCATGGCATGCAGATGCATGAGAGTTATAGAGGCATGTTCGTGTGCGAGCATGTGTGTCTACAGAGCAGCAGCATAGATACCAATGGCAGTGGAGATGTCGTGTGTTTGATTCTGTCTGTCTGTCTGGAGAAGATGTCAGCATGGAGGGTGTGTATTTACCTGGGCCCAGCCGTGAGGCTGTCTTCTCCGATTCCGTCAGTGTCTCTGAGCGGGTTTGCATGCATGGTTACCTCTGTGGACATCCACAGTGCCTAGGAGTGCATGGCAGTGTCTGAGCAAAAACATCTGGACTGGTGCCCACCGCCTGTGCTAGTCAGTGACCAGAGAAATACTTGCCTGTCTGAGCGTGTCTGCGGATGCTGAAGGATGTACGGAGGATGAGGTACATGTGACAAGTAGAGAATGCCATTCAGCAGTGTGACAGAGAGCTGAGATGGGATGCATGGAGACAAGATGAAAACTGTCTGGGAGAGGTAGGGGATTGGTAGTTAGTGGATATGTGTGAAATAATGGATGCAATTTCTATGTGTACGTTGTCTTCTTGTTGCGGCAGTACGTGTGTTCCGAAGAGTGAGCATTTTCTTTTGTCTGAAGGTCAGTGGAAATATTTTTTCTTAAGAAAATGAAGAAGTGACAGGAGTAGAGAATTGGAAGGTACGATGTTGAGTGCTAGTCTGATGCGTGGTGGCCTGTGGGAGGCATAGGACCTAGGGCTTCAGGAAATGATACCTGTATGAAGAGAGTAAGAGAAATACGCCTTGCTGTACTCCTCCCCCTGGAAAATGTTAGCCAGGTCTTTTGTGCCTGCAGGATAATGATTTAGCATTTGTCTGTTGGATACTTAGGAGGACTGACTGACTTTACATCTTGCATTTCTGAAAAGGTTTCTAAGTTCTGGTAGGCTGTTGACAGAGGGTTGTGGCTATGTTGATTGCTGAGTACTAGTGCAGTAATACCAGAGAGATACCGAAACCTTCAGACCCCAAGAATACTTAGAGACCTGTGCAGTGTTTTCTCTTTTAGACTCTTTTATTTCTGGAGGGAAAACAGCTCAGGCTTAGTCCAGGTGCATGGAGCCTTTTCTTATGGTCATCCTGCTTTTGATGTCAAGAGGCTTCATGTCATTTATCATGGGCTCCTGCTCCCATTTTCTAGAATATCTGGCAGCATATACTCAAGTCTCCAACTCACGTTTTCCTGCACCCTTCCCTTCTAACATGCCCCATTCCTTTCTTCCTTTTCTCCCGTGCTTTCCTCTCCCTTGTCTCCAGCCACACTAAACCTCACAACCTCACAAGTTCATTTTCACCCTCAATCAACGTGTCTGAAGGCAGAGAACCAGTGCATTAAATCCTGCAGTCCTTATTCAGGGAGAACTGCCCCAGAGCATTTAATCTGTATAAGGACTGGAGCAGTTGGCCCCTGTGACGCAGTCCTGTACACACACACCCCCCCGCAATGGGAGCAAGGATCGGTGGAAGGACGACACACATCTAGCCTGCACCTCAGTTGGGACTTGCATTTATCTTTGTTGCTGCGTCTGTCTGTCTGCCTCTCTGTCTCTGCCTGTCTGGTTTCTCCGCTTCCCTGCCCTTTGCTGCTCAGATTTTGGCCATCAGCTGCCACTGGACACAAATCTTTGCAGTTCCTAGAACTTGCAAGTTCATTTGCCCAGACTTGCTGGAAGAGGCAGAAGTCATCTCCCTCCCCGCTCTTTCTCTCTCTCTCTTTTGCCTTTTCAAATCCGTCTGGGTAGCGGAGGCCTCCGAATTACGTAGCAAAGGGCTGGAGAAGCACAGTGGCTTCTTTTGACATCTTGTGTTGTCATCCCCTTACTGCTGCCATCCTAAAAGTTGTATGTAGTCCTGCGCTATCCCTCTGTGTGTGTATATGTATGTATATATGACTTGTTTTCTTTTTGGAAATACTACTGATGAAATTCATTGTGGGGGGATTTAGATTTATTTTTAATGTCTGGTGGTGTTTTTATCTCCAGAATAATGCAGGTAACCCACCACTCTGGCCCCAGCTTCTGTTCCTTCCAGTTAGGAAGCCACGTTGAAGGATCTCTGTGAGCTACCAGAATGGCAAATGCTAGTGCACCGTGGTTTGTTTTGTGAACATGGGGAAAGCAGCCCTCAATTTGTTACCGAACTAGGCTTAGATCTATTGGAATTTGGTACCTGCCATGGTTAATCAATAATTCTAGGGTGTGTTTTCCATGCTACTGGTGAGAAAGAGGTACAAGAATATTTGACAACAACCATGTTTGAACAAGGTTATTGTTATTTTTATTTATGTATTATTGGTCATGAAGATGGGGCCTCTTCTTTTTTTATTTTTCCTCTTTTGTCTTAAAAATTATTGGTATTCTGAGTGCATTTCTGTAGTGCATAATATGATTTGCCCATTCCAAGGAATGCATTTGATAACTTCAGAGCTGCTTCTGTAAGGAAATCTATATGAAAGGTGGGCAAACAGAAAAAAATGTATTTTGCAGGAAAGGGGGCAGTTAAAGTCAATGACTCTTTCCCCAGCTTAATTGAGCATTTGTGCTATTCCTGATGATTAGTAATATTGGCAACAAGCAATACGAGTAAAATGTTTGGTCTCAATGAGGAAAAACACATTGAAAGATTGTCCACACTACCGAGATCTGAGGAAGTACCTCAGTGTTGTGATTTCCACAAAACTATATGTTATTCTTGGCTTCAGATATTATTCCAGATGCGTGGAATAGTCACAATGTATTTTAATGCTGGCAAAATTTAAGATTAGGATAAAGATAAATTTGCCTTACTGGGTAAATCTAATCAAAGACATGATAGTTAATTAAAGTATGTGAAACAAAAGATACAGACTCCAGGAGAAAACAAAACAAAACAAAAAAAGGAAAGAAAAGAAAACCACTTATAATCTACATGTAAAAGCAGTAAAATGAAGGTAAGAAAAATGAAGGTGTATGGCGCCATATCTAAATGACCTGATGCAGAAATCTGCTTGGAATTCTTCAAAGTAAAACTGTTTAGAGCTCTCTTTAAAATGGTGAGACACATTGTCTCATTGACTGCACTGGGGACTGGATTGTGCTTTTGATTACCACAAGCTTTGAAGTACCTAAAACCACTGTGGATTTTAAGGTTTTTTTAGAGCAGGAGTCCCAACTACATGTAGAGCTATAAATTCTTGTTACAATAACAATAATAGCTAATAGTGGGAATGCTAAGAACTACAGGCCTTGTCCTGTGTCAGTTCAGTGGTGAAATATATACGTGGGATATATATTTAAGTGTAAGGAGCTCTTTTTAAAGTTGCATTTGGGCTTTCTGATCAGTATTTAACTGTCACTTTTCTATAACATCACTTAAAAAAAAGTTACAGTTGTCTGGTAGCAACATTTGAGGAATTATACAATTATTTCTTATTTTAATGTCAATACATTTTTCCACAAAGCTAGTTAAAATGATCAAAAGAAAAAAAATACAAAAAACATTAGAACTAACCCAATCTGGTTACATTTTCCATTGCTTTACTAGCCAGAATAAATCATTCCTTTTGCCTAGCAAAAAAAAAATTCTGAATTTCCCTGAACTCTAATAGAGAACGTAGCTTTTTCTGAATCCAAAGAAAATCTGAGACTGATTCCTTGGATGCTGTCTTAATGTAAATATTAATTAACGATAGCTCCCCAAGCAGGATAAAATTAGATGTTTTAAAAGGTGTTCAGTTGAGTTTAAATCCAGATAGTTGTGTCCTAAAAGACCATTCCCTAAAGCAATGAAAGATGGTTTCTAGTTTTAAATTCTCCTGTTGTAGGACTTGCTTTGCTTAGGACGTTCAAGGAGTTTTCCAGTATTGCTGTTCCCCACGTGCAGATTGCAGTAGTAAAGGCTACAAACTCCCCTGTACTTCAACAATTCAGTTTTGTTTTTAAAAACCTTCAGTTTTCCATCCAAATTGCATCAGTTTTTAACTTCACTCTTTCAAGAGTCCATGTCTTCCAAGAGCTCGTGTGTACATCATATTTACTGTTATGCATAGTTAGAGATCTGCTACCTGGCTACTTACTGCAACTGCCAGTTGCAATGAAAGCAGTGAAGGTGATGAAAGAAGGTGAAAGACATGCACATGTATTTAACTTGTTTTTCTTTTTAACTTCTTCTTCTCCTTCGTCATCTTACCTCCACTTACTTTCCTCAAATTTTGCTGAAATCTGGTGCAGCAGAGATCATATTTCCCACACTTGCCAGGAGCACTGGGGATAGTTTTCAGCAAGGCAATGGCTAACTCCCCTCTACTTACTGTGTCAGTGATTTTTTTCCTCTGTTCCTTCAGTTAAGGAGTCAGCCAAAGAAAAAGCTTTTTCCCCTTGTGAAGGTTCTAGTACCAGGCACTGGACAGCGATTCAGCATGGTGATGGGTACTGTTCTACAAACGCCAATGCACAAACTAAAAGGAACTCCAGAGATGCCCGATAGATAAAGCCTTGCTTATGTTTTTGCTGCTGAGAAAGAAAATGTGGCTTCCCAGCCAGACATGTAATCAAAGAGAAACACATACAGTCTAATATTACCCTTTCTATTACAGGCCATCAAGCATCCTCATTTAGCACCCCCTGCTTCACTGCCCAATCTTACCTTTCATGACTGATCTGTTCCTCAAGGGGATTGTTGAGCACTAAATGCCAACAAAATTACTTCTATTCCATGTATCTTCTTAGACATGTGCTAAATCCAACACATTCCAGTTGAATACAGATGATTTGGCGGTAGAGGCTGGATTGCTTCTGATGGTCAGCAAACTGATAGCCAGAAATGTGGGTATGGCTCTGTTAGTAAAACTGACTACAGCTCAGAGCTGTAGCTGGATATCTCAGCTGCTCACGTCCCAGTCTTTGTCTCTATATCCACTTTTAAACTGGGAAATAACCATAAGCAGTGCTGTCTGCTAAACCTCGTCTGAGTGACTGGGAAAGCTGCTTTACCCCAAGCCAGATCAAGTGACATCTTTTCCTAAGCTGAACTGACATGAAGGCAAAGATGCCTCAGGTATAAAGAAACACTTGTTGATAGGAAAGCGCTAAAATAAGTTGATATTTGGAGGTAGGGATTTTGTGTCTCAACCATTTGTCCATGCATGAGCATAGTGAATTACAAGCATGTTACATCCAAAGCACCCAACTTCTTTCCTTTTTTTACTAAAGAATTCATCAAATCAGTAATCATTTATTCTTGGAAAGAGACAGAACAAATATATATATATATGTATGTTGCTCATTTCAGCAGCTGACTGTAGTCTCCATATGAGCACCTCTAACACACTCAGATGATGCCTGTGATTGACAGTCAATCCCAGAATGGCTCACAGGCTTTGTTGTAGCTCATATTAATATACAGCAATCCAGTATGCCTCTGCAAGCAGTTCTTTTCTTGGAAAGCTCTACATCAACCTTAAATAACTCTCTGATTGAAAAGGCAATGAAAAGTCACAGCCTATGAATTAAATACTAATCGCTTCAGTTCTCAAATGAAAATGATCTGTAACAAATTCTCTGTCTGGGCTGCTAGTATCTCTGCCTAGCCTCTCTTGACCAGAGATTTATTACTCAAAAGCAAGAGGAACTGCTATTTCACCTATATCTGCAGTCTTTTGGAATGCAATGCATGGTTGCAATGTGATCCTATTGCATTTGTAAGAAGATGGGTTGGGCTTTTTTCTCAGTTCAGTGGTATGAGCAGTTTCTTCCAGCATCTTCATCAAAGCACAAGAGAGTTCACTCTTCCTCACCCCACTCCAGAGCCCTTGGGCTAGCCAGAGGAAGGATCCTGGTGACACAGCGGGATCTTTGGGCTGCCTTCCTCCCTGGAAAAAAAAAATGGTCATGATCTAGTCTTTGTCTGGCTCCAGTAGTGCCAGGGAAACTACCATACTGAGCAGGGGGTATCCTTTTGCAGATGGCAGGCCTGCTCTGGCCTTAACTCTGCCAGTGTATTTCCCATGAGTTATGCAGATGCTGCAAAGATGCTTCTGAATGGTCCTTGTGGATTCATGCACTCCTGACAAGCACATCTCAGTAAACCCATCTGAACTGCCCAGCAAAGCTCTTCACAGATGAAATCATTCAAGATTCAAAGCTCTCTGCCTCCTTTCTGTCATATACAGGTGAGGCGGCCCAGAGAAACTAATGACACTGATGTAAAGGATATCAAGGGTCAGTCTGATCTTCATTTTTCTTCCTTCTTTACCTACACTTTGAAATCCTATCACCTAATTAAAGAAGAGCTGAAGAAGAAATCACTCAAGTAATGCTTGAAGGTGTCACAGACAAGCACAGCCATGACAGAAGCATGACATAATTCCAGGAATCTGCTTAGTTCCTCAAATCATGAGCCTCCAGGGAGTAGGAAACCAGCAGGTGACACTCACCCCCTTAGTGCTAATGGAGTATTGCAAAACACTGGAGACAAGAGAAAGTCCTGCCTACCTGTAGCTCAGGAAATTTACCTTAGAGGGGAACTCTGCTGCCATTACCCCTTCCAAGACAGGTCATGGGATGGTGTGACAAGTGGAGTGGATGACGCCGGAGCAGGGGGGTTGGACTAGATGATCTCTAGAGGTCTCTTCCAAACTCAGCCATTCCTGTGATTCCTGCTCTCCTGTGATTCCTGTGATTCATACCATAAAAGAACACCTTATACAGAACACAACAACATGTATTTAAAATAACCAAGACTGGTGTGAATGCTTTGAAGTCTTCTTTTTTATTTCAAGATCAATATCAGGGGCATCATCCTAGTAAGCAAGAACCTTGACAAGCCAAGTTATGTCAAACTATTCCTCCACTTACAGCCCACCACAGCTGTGGAAAGCTGTGCTTTCATGGCACTACTACAAATAAGAAATCAAGATGATAGATGTATTTTTTAGGTGTTTAGGACATGATGAGAAGACCTGGATAAGATTTGTTGCTAGGAGTGAGTCAAATCCAGAATCAAGCTGTGCTTTGTTTGGAAAACCAGCTTCATAGATCTCCCTGCCTCCCAGGCAACTAAAAAAAAAAAAAGAGAGAGAGAGAGAAAGAAGAAAAGATCAGTATAAGAGAGAATATAAATGTTTCTAAAAAGGTAGAGAAACAGAAGAACCCTCTTTCCATCAGAGTGCTAAATATACTCCTGGTTTTGGTGTTTAAATGCAATGTTAATTCTGCTATTGAAAAACAGTGAGACCCTTTGAACAACTTGGAAACAAAAATGAGAAACCCACTGAGCATGGAGGATAATGGAGATGAAGAAAAGTGGAGATCTAGGAGTTCTTAAGTATTTAAGCTTGCACTGTTTCCGTCTTAGTGGTCTGGTCATCCCCTTAATCTGTTCTGAGCTGGAGCAACCTGACTGTCTCCCTTGTCAACCCCTGTCCCCTGAATCAAGATCTGGGTAGCAAAGAAGCAAGTTAAATGAAAAAAAAAAAAAAACAGCATTGTAAGGCATGGCTTTTGGCAGAGCTGTTCAAATCAGCAAAATAGCTCCTCACCTCATGCTCAAACTCATTTTGAAAACAGAAATCCTTCTTAGATGCCTTTTACCATTTATTTTCATGGTTTGATTTATTTCCAAGCCTTGCTATCCAGGTGGTACTAGGGCTTTCTTTTGCTACCTGTCCCGCAAAAAAAAGAAAAAGAAAAAAATAAGAACACCCCAATAACACACAGGCGAGCCGGCACCTGCATCTCTGAGTCAGAGCAGCCCTTGTGCAGCGGAGATGAGCACAGCATTTAGTATCTACTTGTTTCTGAGGAACACCCAGGCTTGATTACCATAAAACTTGAATTCATCATTTACCCAGAGCTAATGAGAAGAATTATTAAAACATCCTGAAAATTAAGAATAATTTGCATAGACATACTTTCCCAATTGTTCTACTTTTCCTCTGAATGTCATGAAAAAAATACAGCTTTCAGCTGTATAAAAAGCGATTCTCATTAACTGTCCAGTAATTGTCAGTCTAAGGTAATTTGCATAACCAAATTAAAGCAATTGACTTTCCTTATATTTACCTTAAGCACTTGGAATCATAGGATTACAGTCTGAAACTTCATGGATATATATATGAAATTAATTAATAAGCTATTCAAATTGGTATGATTTGCATATTTGAAGACAATTAGAAAAGCAAGCTCTAGAATTTAAAATCTTAGAATGCATAGGAAATGAAGGAAGGAGAAGTGTAGATGGAAGATTGATTTGCTGTAAAAGTTAGCTTGACCTTATTAACTCTATTCAAAATAGGTTTTTGTTGCATATAGATATGCTAATATCTCCCCAAGTATTTGAGCTCATGCGGAATCTATGTGAAATATATATATTGTATTATATTATATATATAGTCTGTGTGAGCTGGCACTTTTATCAAGGTATATTGATCCACATTAGTTAGTGCTGGCAGGAATGTAATGATAAACTTCATTGCAGGTGTCGCATTTTTCCTAATTCTCCGTACTGCACCAAATAAATATTTAGTTTCTTAGTGCAAGAGATTTTAGTTTCCTCCTTTAGTTTCCTTCCTGCAGAGCTGCCTGAAGATTAACGTGTTACTTTGAGCTGGAACAGCAGGGAGATCAGCAAGGAAACTACCGGTTGCCTCAGTACAAGTAACTTCATACATCTTGATTCCCCGTTTATCTGTAACAGAGATGCCTCTTTCTAACAGACACTAAAAGCACCAACATTTTGTGTGGGGAGTCTTGATTTTTTTGTTTGACAGTAGCTCCTTGCAATTCTGACAGTTTTTCTCCTTTAAGATAGAGTAAAAATTTTAAATTGCAAGATTTTGAGTAAAAGATCATTGCAACAAAAGTAGTTTGGGGAAAATCAAAACATTTGTCTCAATAAAGTAAAAACAATTCATTCTGGGAGTGATTTTTCACAGGTATATAACTTTTCTAATTGAAATCAAAACTCAAAATGTATTATTATAGACAGGACAAAAAGTGAGATTTCAGTCTTACTAACATTTCTGCAATGCTTTTTTTCCCCCAGAATTGTCATGTTTCTACAAAACATTTAACTTGCAGTGTCAGCATTCTCCTGACAAAATATTTTTATAGCAAAGAGTGTAATTCTGGCTACTTTTATTCACAAAGAGAATTTCTTTGAGAAGTTCTCAAAGAACAGTACTCTTAATAGAATGCAGAGGTTTAGCAGCTTGCCTGTCTTTGTTTTTTAACTAATAATTTAATTTCACTGAAAGGTTGTGGGAATTGAGAATTATGCCTTCTACAATCCGGTAGTGTTCCCACACAAAAAAAATTCTAGATACTTTTCTGCCTGGGCTTATAATAATTTCACAGACTTCAGTGGCAGATGGATAGTCTCTAGAGTGCCTGTGATTAAAACCACACAGAGCAGTGGCAGACGGATGAGTCTGCAGAAGGTTGTGGTACCTCCCTAGGGTAATGGCAGACTATTACCTGCCAGCAGCCAGGCAGATTTGAAGCCCTGACTTTTTCTAGCTCTCTACAAAAACTTGTGTTAGCCTCCTGAGGTCACTTCAGCCTTTTGACACTACAAATGCAACAGAAAGTCCAGTGGCTTTTCTCTTACCATGTCTCCGTGACATTGATAAATTCTAAATCTCTCTCTCCCTCTTATACCCTGGTAAATTCTCATTCTTCTTAAAGCTCATGTGCTGGCAGATCCCACCCAGTTTGTGTGTGACCCACATGTGCAAAAGAAAAGTCTTCAGAACAGTAGTGATGCTGGTTTGCAGTTGCCCTGCATGTGCCCCCTGCATCCAGTCAAGCGCTAAGTGGCCAAGTAGCTGAAACAATCGCTGAGGTCTTCCTCACTTGCTGTAGCAACAAAATTAAATCACTGTTGCCTGTCAGGTATCCTAATGAAACTGCTTTTAATTCTTCTCAAAATATTACCAATATTGGTAAGATGTGGTCATTTACCCAAAATGTTTCCTTCCATCCTTCTGATTCATTTTGTAGCCAAGAGAGCTAGTGATGCAATATGGCCAAAGTAGACAGGGTTCTCAGAGTACCTGTAGATCCAAACAAAATGTGCTCAAAAAGACTGACATCCTAGAATTGCAAATGAGCTACACAAGAGTGCAGCCTGCTCGAGTAAACTCCACAGTGCAGATTCTCTGAAACATCTGTCCTGTAAGGAGTATGAAAAAGCACAAGATGAACATCTGTCATGCACATTAAAAAGCTAACAGATCAATGGAGAAGTTTCCAACAAATATGGCATCTTCATCTGCAGCTTTTCATTTTTCAAATATTGACAGCAATCAAACAAACAGCTTAGCAGATATCCATTACCAACAACCAGCTACTGCAACTGGTCTTTGAAGAGCTTCATCTACAAGCCGTGTAGTCAGTGGAGAAATACAAATGGAGATCATTCGTCATGAACAGCAACATAAGCAATGTAACCCTTTTTTTCTCATGAGAAATATGTGAGGATGCTCTCTCATATCACTGTGCCAAAGTCTCAGGCACAGAATTCCACTCATCCCAAATGTAGGACTTTCAGGCAAAATTAGAAGACTCTTACTGTAGGACTGCATTAACTGAAACAACTGACTAACTAAATCAACAATAACTGTATATTCAGCTGCTTACTGATTCCTCAGATCAAACCATGTCCAAGTTCTCTGCAGCTTTAAAATTAGATTCTGTCTCGCGAAGAGCTACAAAAAGAGATTTCTTCCTACAAGCAGAAGAAATCTTATTAGAAAGTTAAAAACTATCAAAGGTGGGAGGAAAATCTACGTGGACTTCCTGCCACCTGCCTCTACTGATATCTGAAGGTTCATCAGGCTTCTAACAGTACAGAAAAATATCAGCATTTAGGAAGTTTTTTGAATGTATAAATTCAATATGTGCTGTACAAACCTAATGGAGCTCCACTTCTGTCATTTTTGATGCAGTTTCTCTGAATGGCCCTTGTAGTTGTCAGTAAACCAACCAAAAATCTCAGGAGAGTCAAACCTCTGAAGGTACTTCTTCCATTTCCAGTGTTCCTCAGGGACTAGGATTGGTGTGTCTCCTCAGGATTTTTTTTTACTGAAACTTCATATAATTTGCTTGTTAATTCAGCTTTTTTTTTTCTTTTAGATGTTTATTTATCCAGAAGAATCTAAGCCATAGATTTTTCAAAGGGCTTCAATACAATAGGGACAGTACAAAATCTTCTAGACTTTATGCTTGTGTTTTAACTCCTGTTACAGCCCTGACAAGCCAAACCATCACCTATGAAGAATTTCAGAATGGATTATGTTAGGCATCTGCCTGCTATGATATTGACTGTTACATATCACCTTTGAAACACTGAAATTGGTTCTCCTGGAGTGCGAACTTTATCCTCTGCTTACCAAGCATCCAGTGTTGGGAAAACCCCTAAACACAATAATCCTCTTACCTCAGTGTAACAATGTTTCCTTGACTTGAGTGTGAGATGCCAAGTTTGATATGTCAGTCACTACCTCAGCGTAACACTGTTTCCTTGGCTTGAGTGTGAGATCAGATGCCAAGTTTGATATGTCAGTCACGCTGGCTGTTCAGAAGACTCTGATACTCCCTGAACTCACCTGAATGTGGCAACATCGTCTTTGGTACCAGTCCGCAGGAAGCCTCGCTCCCATCTTCCCAGGGACGCTTTGATTGATCGCACAGGCAGCAGGATTTGATGCTCTGGCCTCTGAGATTTTAAGCATATCTGCTGAGATACTCTCTTCTTTCCCAGAGTCCTCCCTGCACAGAATCCTGATTTAATGACTGGCAAAAGCCATGCCTTTCACTTTTGTGTCTGTGGAGCCTGTAAGGACATGCACAGGTTAGCAGCAGCTCAAGCAAAGTGGCAATATAAAAGACTGGCATTTTTGACACGCAAATAGAACACCTTTAATATCAGGTACATGTGCGCTACAATATTGTGAAGAACTTTCCAGACATGTCAGGATTCCCTTAGTTTTTCACCTACCAAATCTTTATTTGGACTTCCAGTACCTTTTTCTCTGTTTCTTGGCCTCTTTTGTTTCTAAGCATTTCTGTTACCTTTTTAAATATGGTAATATCAAGAAAAAAAAAAAAAAAAGGGGGCTGGTATTTCCACTGCACTTGTCCCTGTTAAGTGTCTTTATTCAGAAGCACCTGCTCAGATATTTTACTTCCCATTCCTAACCTGGGGATCCTCCTTTATATCATTTTTATGTGCCCCTGGACTTGTTTGTGATCTTGGCCATTCTGCATCCCTTTTCTCTATAATGAAAGTCGCTCGGGGCATTATCTCTTGGTTGAACTATTACTGTCGCTTCTCATTCAGTTATATGCACATCACTTGTGTATCAGGTGACAGGAACAGGATGGAATAGCTGAAGTTCCTTTGCAGGTTAGACCACATGCAGTGGGAGGTACTCTGTAAGCTTGAGAGAGATGGCTCTAAGCCTTTTACACCTTCAAGTGGCATCATTTCTCAAAAACCTTTTTCAATGATATTATACAGGTGAAGTGTTGCTTTTGTACATTGTTCTGTAGAACATTGTTGTAGAAGTGAAATTCTGAGCAGTTTAGATGGGAGTTAGACATTGGCTTTAATTGCAAGTACCTATCACCATGATTTCTTTCCCTGTGAACTGACATATGTTCTTGGGTGCCCAGTGCCTGTTCTGTACTAAAATTGGTATAGCTTGTAGAGTTAAAGATCTAAAAATACATATATATATAGTAATCTTTCTACAGTATAGTTGGGAATTGCCACAGATGAAAGTCTTGCAAATTATCAGATCTCTTTGCTTAGTCCATTTGGCGGCTTTTTTAGCCAAGGTGGAAAATGTTGGGGTTTGGCTCCTCTTTCAAACCCTCGTGGATGTCAAAGAAGATATTGAGCAATCCCAGTTCACCATCTCACCATTATATACCCATGCACAAAACACTGTATAAACACAAGTATATCAAGAGCCTCAGCCCACTATGCCAGAGTCTGCACAAATATCACAAATATTGACAGAAACTCTCATATTTTGCTTTTGAGTTGTTGTTATAGTTTCTGATATAATTTATTGCATAATTGACCCCATCTTAAAACATAGGCTGTTAAGGGAATGACCGAGGAGCCAGTCAACTTCTGCTTTCTTAGCAGTGCCAAAGATACCCAGAACATGTGGTTCATGTTTTTTTAATGCCTGGCCAACTCCTCAGAATTGAGCCTTCCATTTCAACAGTGCAGTCTTGGCGCCTTTTATAGTCATGTCTTTTATACCAAATTTTTTACTCTATTACACTACATTTTCAGGCAAAATATTAATGATAACAAAATGACAATTAGGATAGAGTATTCAGTGGTAGGAAGCATACAAGGCTTCCTCAGGCACTCAGACCAGACCACACTGAGATGCACAGACATTGTCAACCAGGAAGGTGCTGGAAGCTTTCTGGGTACCTTCAGTCAAATCACAGCTGCTTTGTACCTTCTACCAGGAATACAGCAATAGCACGTTGTGACTTTCTGCTATTAGTAGGAAAAGATGATTTGCAAAACTGATACAACGTGGAAGGGGATGGTACAGGGAAAGTCACTGTTGGAAAGGAGAGGTTTGCCCAGCAACATAAAATCAAAATTTACGCCTGGTCGGTAAGAAGTGTCTCTTGTGGGCACTGCTGCCTTATTGGGTATTCAAGTCATATTTTGCCTGTATGTGATCTGAAAAGAAAACACAAGACCTGAAAGAGGAGAAGAAAAAGCAGTGAGAGCTGACAATGCCAAACCAATCAGTTAACCCAAAACAATAGTATATGACCAGGTGTGGCTTGGTTTTATAATCGTTGTCATTTGTATGTATTACCAAATAGGCTGGGCATCGAAAGTACAGTTTTTGTTCAGGTAATATAAAAGTACGATGCCAGTTAGGTTAGTGCAGTGTGCTGGAGAGCAGGAGAGCTCCGCAGGAGCCCTTCATGGCACTAGAGGGGAATTCTGCAATGGGAACAGGAAATTTATCAGTTTCAGCTTGGCTAAGGTAGCATATTTGGCATATAGGGCATATAACAGAGGATAAACCTGGAGGATTATGCTGCCATTTAACTGAAGGACCCCCTGTGAAGTTGTTTTTACTTATTTTTAATTCTGCTTCTTCCACCTAAGGGTATTTGCTGCCTTGAATGTTTTTTAGAATTGACTTTATTATTGGAAGGGGCCCCAGAATTTAATCAAGGACGTGGTATTTACAGCAATTTGATTGTTCCCAGGATGGCTGGGGCTCGGCTCAACTCAGCCTCAGTGGACACATCCATTAGGTCCCTGGAGCTTTCCTGGGACTTGGGCGAAGTCAGAGCAAGCTAAACAACAACTTTGCCATCCAGCTTCCCGCCGCTGGCAGTGCGTTCTGTGGGGCTGCCAAGAGCATGATTACACTGTCCCGGCCCATTGTTTTATTAACAACAATGTAATCACCGAGAACTACATGTAAGGGAATGGGGATGTATAAATAGAAAGTGTTGCTTTAGCACTGAGCTGTTAAGGGTTTACAAATCAAGACTGATGCACTGGAAGTTGGCTGTTCCCTATGCAGACGTGGCCTGGATCTGAGCTGGAGCTAAATTAGTACCACTATTGAACTTGATAGTAGAGATTACAGAAACATTTTAATGATATCAGTACCTACACTACCTGGGTTCCAGGGTGTCCAACACTGCTACTGATGGTGTTAGTGGGTACAGCTCACCTGAAATTCAGTGGGAGTTGTTCCTACTTCTGCCATGGCCAACTTTGGTCCTGTGTGTCCCAGGGAATGAGCCCAGCCTCTTGTGCATTTCTTTCACACTCCCATTTGCCCTCTTCTGCCGTTTTGTTGCTCCTGTGTTAGCCAGGACCTAGACTACTAGGCCTCTTGATTGGAGACTTATTACAGCTTATTTCTGTCTACCTTTCTTTAAAGCCAGCTGAACATACCCAATGCTCTTCCTCTATGGTAAGACCGAAAATACAGACCACCCTCCCAGCTTCTGTGACACTCTTTCTAACACACTCCTTTATTCTCTTCCCCCTGATCACGAGTTCTCTCTCCAAGCCCAGCCTAGTTATTTGTGCATGAAGCTGCCTTGTTGTGTATTGGTGTGAGTCTGGTGTTCACGTGAGCTGTGGATATGCTGCACATGTGTATTTCTTGTGCATCCTGAGCTTTCCTTTGGTCAAGTTAACTGTTGTTCTGCCTTCTAATGAATCACCAAGAGAGAACAAGAACTGATAAGATTTCTTGTTAGCAACACGCCCTCAGGATCAATGCGACACTGAATGGGTTTGGAGTGTGACCTCATGCCCAAGCTTACCGACTAGAAAGGATTAGGACTCAGAAGCTCCTCTTTGAGGGGGTGATAACTGTAACTTTAGGGTTTTTACTTTGCACACATAAGAATAAGCTGTGCAGTGGTACACACTAACGAAACTGCCCGATGTACAAGGCAGTTCTCATACAACCCCAGCAGAGCTGCTTGCCTGACCTTGGGTTGCCACTTTGTAAATGTTCCCTCCTCTGGCAAAGATAAGCCATCAAAAGGCTGGATGAAAGCAAGGAAGAATTAAGCAAAGCTGCGCAGTGGCTAGTCTGTGGCCACCTAGTCCTAAAATGAAGCCTAATCTCCCTCAGACCTTCTTTTGCCCAAGTTTGATTTGGCTAAGTACTAGTTTGATGGCAGTAAAATGCAGGAATGTAGGAATTTGCAATTCCTACAGTTGCAAAATGCAACTGTAGGAATTTGTTCCACCTTGTCCACCACTTGCTCACACTCTGTCTAACCCAGGAAAGTAGGGCTGATTTTCTACTCACAGCTCCTGCCTCCTGTCAGGATAAGGAAGCAATGCTAAAGCCTTTCCAGACCAGTGTCCCAACTCACTTCTACCCAAAGGGCCAAGCCCATGAGAGCACTGGCAGTTAAAGTAAGCAAGTACCTTTTTCTTAGATGCAGCTCCAGCAAGACAGCTATCCACATACTTTTTTTAAAAAATTGGACCTCAACTCTTTTTTAGGTGGTTTTGGAATTGAGGTGCTTCTAGAAATGTGAAGGGGTTTCTTTAGGATCGGGAGAGGTGTGTGACTTTATGGTCAGCCCTCTGGAGCTGTAATTCTGAAGGCGTTGCGTGCCAGGATTATTTGAGAGCCTGGAGACTCCTTTACCTTCAGAACAATTCCCCCCCATTTACTGAAGCTCCCAGGCTGTGGTCAGAAAAAAAGAGGATGATTCAGGGAACATTCAGGCTGTTCCTGGGCACAGCCTCTTCCCTTAGTCTTTCTGCCCTGCTAACTGCGTGAGCAGCTAGCATCAACCTCTGTGGCATACGGGAGGAAGATACCCAAAATACCCACCAGTGTCTCCCGGACACAGTCAGACTGCAGCTTTGGTGCAGTCCTGAAATGCTAAACGTGCCGCTGTGTTTTCCGAGCGAGGCAATCATCTCACTTGTGCACAGAAGAGCAGCAAGCAGCTGCAGCCGGCGCGCAGCGCTGTGCAACACTGCCGCTGCCTGACGGGCCGCAGGGCAGAGACCGGGCTGCGGAGCCAGCGGAGCTGCGTGGGAATGCGCACAGCACAGGCTGGAACAGGAGCGGGCGGCAGCAGAGGTGCATGCTCTTGGCTGCACACGCTGACTCCTAATCACAGAGATAGCCATCCGGGCAGTTTCTACGCCTTGGATTTTTATAAGAAGTAGGAACGCAAGCCGATGCTGGCTTTGTTGCGCTGTGACAGGAAATCCAAAGGGTCTGTTCTCTCTTGGTTTACACAGTGGTGAGTAGTTAACAGCAAGGGTGATCTGCACTGTTTCCTCGTCCTAAACGTAGCTCTTTTGGGGCTTAGACTCAAACTCTGGACTTTGCAGGGTGGGTGGGGATAGGTTACATTCCCGCAGTGCTTCCAGTGGCAGCCACCAGCTCCACAGACTTCACACAGTATTTTAGGGGGTAAATGATCTGGGGACCGCATTGCATTTTGTGTGCCTTACCTCCTCTCAAGCTAGACAGCAGGTTCCTCCCAGAGGCCAGGTAAGCCTGCTGACATCTTGGCATTCAGAAATCTGCTGCCTTCACATATGTGAAGTCTGAGGAATGTGAAAGCTGGTTACAGGCCCAGGGGAAAATGCTTAGGGACAAAGCAGATGCTGTGAGAAAAACACGCCAGAAAAAAAAAAAAGTATTTAAAAATACTGCACGCCTGAACAGTAGCAGTAAAGCCAATTTTTTTTTTAACAAAAAAAAGAAAAAAAAGGCAATGCACAGGCTGTGGGAAGTACAAAGGGGTCATGAGAAACGCGAAAGCCCAACGCAGAGCAGCGGGAGCTAACAAGCGCAGCTCAGCGCCCAGACGCTCGGCCGCAGCACACAGCAGCAGCAGGACTGTCAGAGACACAAGAAACACTAGCAGCTGATCTGGGGCAACACATGCTGTGCCCTTGCGGGGCTTCACACGCCAAAGCAGAGCTGGGACCTGCTACTGTGTCCCAGCAGAGCCAGCTACACATGTCTGATCTGCAGCCCCAGGCTCACTGGGGCTGCTGGCTGAGGTTTCTGCTACGGTAGCTTCAGAGACAGATCCAAAGAGACAGTATCTTTCTTCTCCAGCACAGTATCAAAGTAGAGTGGCCTCTCACCAACATAATGCCGGGGCGAAGTGGCGCATAAGCAATCCCTGATCACTAAAAGTCAGTGGAGATGCTGGTGGCCTTGAAGGCCCCCACAGAGCAGCATCACTACCATGGGAGATAGGGCATGCCAGGCCAGTATCCATCTGTCCCTGAGGTGCTGGGGTGGCACAACACCCGGGAGGGTGCCCGGGACCAGGAACAGTGCAGTGAGCTCTCGGCATAGTGTTCTCTGTGACCCAGGGCCTTTGTTCCCCCCGTGCTGTTGTAACTCCTGCCTCTGTGCCAATGGCTTCCAGAACGCAGAGGAAAACTCTCGCATCTCAATCACCTTCTTCCGACTCTTCCGCGTGATGCGTCTTGTGAAGCTCCTGAGCCGAGGGGAGGGCATCCGGACGCTGCTTTGGACCTTCATCAAGTCCTTCCAGGTACTCCTTTACTTATTTGTAAATATATATGGAATGCCTAATTCTTTTTACCCCTTTTTTGCCCCTCAAAGTGGGGTTTCCCATAAGTGGAAGTGCCAGCGTACCAAGGATGCTCATGAGTCCTGTGCATAAAAGTGACATATGGCTTGAATGCTACTCAAGCAACCCGATCGTGGTGGATGACTGTGTGGGTATGAGTTTCATCTTTAAAGCATGAGTAAGTGCCTGAGACCTTCCTGAACAGCCTTGATAACTCAGTTCCACTCATTTATAGACCATAACCCTGTTCATCTTTTTTCCCATTTTAGTTGAAAATACCTGTTATTGTAGGTGAAATTCACATCTGAGGGAAAAGTTTGGGTCTCAATTAAATTTCTTTTAAGCCTTGTCTTAAGGATTACCAGTGAGTATTAGAGGTGTGTGGGCCCTGTCCTTCATTCAGAAAAAATATCATCTTTTCTGCCCTACACCTTTGGCCTTGATAACAATGCCAAACTGTTAAATTGCTGCTGTTTTTACCCTGGAGACAGCTGCACTTTGGTGGTAGGTAAAGTATCAGGGTAGACAAGGGAAAGAGAGGGAGAACAGAGTGGATAAGAATTATCTCCTCTGTGGGAAACCAACACAAGGAAATCCACTCACTAGAAATACTGCTTTCAAACCATCCAGTATTGGAGCAATGTATGGAAAAATGGTAGTTAGAGATGAAGAGTGGCATGTTTCTACATTTTACAGATATTTGACCTGTACTTACTGGACTAGCACAACCTAGACGTTAGCTGAGGTAGTGGCAGGGAAAAGACAGCACAGCAATACAAATGGTGGTCTAAACATAAGAAAAGATGCAGAATGGGACAAAAGCCTAAAAGAGTAACTTGCAAACACAAAAGTCATAAAACAGCAAACAGATATTCTCCAAATTCAGGCTTTAAATGGTTGGTAGCATTTTTACTGCCTCAAATGATAAAGGAACTGATCCAAAATTGAAAATTTAAACTTTGCTAGCTACCAATTTGGTACAGTTCCACTTGGCCCAGCTCTTTGGTGGAGAGGATGAGATGGATGGGAAAGGGTGTGCCTGGTGCTTCCCTCCAGTGACCTTCAGACCTTTTTGTTTGGAGAGTCAGTCTCTCGTTGGCAGGGCTGTGGGGTGGTGGGAGGAAATATCAAGGGAAGTATCTGCCACAAAGCAGAGGGAAAAAACACTGGGAGCAAGTGCCTTTTCCCTTGAAATCCTCTAGCTGCTTATAACATGCTCCTCTCTGCTGAGAGCTCCTCTTCTTGCAACTGCTGTTGGGTTGCTTTCCTAAGAATAGCCACAGTGCAGAGTTCTTAACCACTCCCACTGTCGAAATCCGGGATCCCAGTGGACGTTTCTGTCTGGCAGAGCCTTTTCTCTGTGTCCCCATGTGCTTCCAGGAAGGGTGTTCCCTCTTGTAGGACAGCTTAACAAGCAGTGAACTTGTGCAGGAGTTCCGATCCCATCACAGCTACCGGGTGCCCTGTGCATGAGGTGCAGTCCATACAACTTGGGACACTGGTCAGCAGAGTGTGTGGTGGGAAAACTGCTCAGTGGGGTTCCCGGAGCCTGGAGAGTCGGTGACAGAGACCAGACTGGCGGGTGGGAGGAGTAGGAAGTGAGAGGGGTGCCGAGAGCAAGGCAAGGCCGTGGGAATGGGAAGGACAAGTGGTAAAACCGGAGAAAGACAGAGATGAAGAAGGACAGATTTAGAAGAGTGGAGTATGGGAGATGGTGAAAACTGAAGGACACATAGGAAATAAGGGGCAGAGATGAATAAGAAGGTACATTAGTAGAGAGGAATGGGCTGAGCAGAAAAAAAAAAAGAGTGGAAAGCAGAGGGCTAGGAGGGAGGATAATCTTACAGTCACTTTGTGAAAGCCAGACAAACTGTGAAGGTTGTGCCCTTTATGTTCCATCTGGGCACTATCCCAGGAGCTCTTCTGAGGTCCTGTGTGACTCTGCCCAGGGTGGATAGTCACAAAATGTATGTGACTGTCAGCCAAACTCTACTCTGGCATGTCTGCATTGTGGGACATGATTTGTTGGATCCCATAAAACCTACAGGAATCTCTGAGTCTTAAGATGAGCTGATTGCAGGCAGTGTTCAAAGGTTTAAATTTGGGGCATCATAACATTCAAATTCCTTTGAGACAATTCCTGCAGGCCTTAGTCAAATGGTTGTCAGTAAAAAATCTTCCTGAATTCTTCCCGTGGAATTTGACCCTATTGAAATTTAACATAAACTTGAAATGTGCAAGTAATCTCAAATGAAACCAAAGTTAATATGTTGTGAGTATTTGATATTCCATGAAGCAGAATGTTCAAAATCAAGACCAGGGAAAGTGCTCACATTTTTAGGATGAATATGTCTATGCATCTCCTCTAAAGGAAGGTCTGAAAATCCCTGGTCAGAGCACAATATATTTCAAAAGGAACAGCGTAGAAAATTCCTTCTGGAAAGCCCAAGCTTGGGCGGTCCAGAGCTGCACCCTTCATTCGTGCTGGTGGTGGAGGGAGTTGCTAGCACTCAACACTGCTGATTGCACTGGCCTCTTCCTTACAAGCCAGCATTGCCTATCAGGGCTCTGCATTCCCTCTTCAGCAGCTCATCACAGACACCTCGTACATTAGATGCACCGTCACAAGCATCTAATGCTGAACAGGGAACAAAACTGGTTCTGCTGTAGGTATCTAGGATGGTACCAGCCACTGCAGGAGAAGCCTTGAACTCGCATCTTGACAGCTGTTACATGTTTCATTCCAACAGGTGGGATGCAGACAAAACCCCAGGCAAGTCATTGCCGTTAGTCACAGAGCAATGCCGATGGCAGCCGTTTTCTCCCATCGGTAAATAGCGGTGGATCCTGCCTGTGCCAGCAGTTTCGCGCTGTGCCATGGGCAGCTCCGGTGCGAGGGAGGCAGAGCCGAGGCCGGCCCCTCGCTGTGCTGGCTGGCACCGCGGGTAGCGGGGAGGACACCCCAACGTGGGCCTAGACGGGCATCTAGTGGCCGCCTGCCCGAATTACAGACTCCAGGTTACAGACTCCTTGTCAAAGCCGGGCTCCAGTGTGCCAAGCTCAATGCAGACACAGTGCTCTTTCTCTCTCTCTCTCTCTCCCTTTTTATTTTTTTTTTTCCGTTTGTAGGCTCTCCCCTATGTGGCTCTTTTAATAGTGATGTTGTTCTTCATCTACGCTGTGATCGGGATGCAGGTAAGTGATACTGAGAAGCTCAGCTATCTCTAATAGGAAGTTACTAGGTCAATGTATGGTGGTAAGGACCTACTGTGATGTTTTGTCCTGGTAATGTAACAAGGTGCCTCACCTTGACTGGCAAACTTGTGTTTGTATGGGCTGTGAGCAAGAACACAGTACACACCAGCAGATCCAAAATGAACTCTATTTAATATTAAAGCACGATAACATAGAAAAAGTTACATGTCAGCCCTCCACACTCCCAAAGGAATAAACAGTAGCTGTAGGAAAGGTGATTTACTGGCTTGCCCTTCATCTCAAAGTAGTTGTTTCAGTGGGCTTATGGCCATCAGCTTTGCCACTGAGCAAACCTCATTTTTCTCTCACATCACTTTTGCACTGGTGTAATTCCACTGAGATGTAAAGAACAGCTTTTGCTTTACACCCATGAAAGCAAATATGGGATCAGACCCAGTGTACCAACTCTGTATGTTTATGCCAGTTTTTCAGGAAGCTGCATCAATACAATATCCTATTCATCTGCATAAATGAACTTGGAAGCAGCCTGAGCATTCATCTGTGCAAGGAACTGATGTTGCGTGCAGCCTATTGAAGAAAGCATGTGATGTAGGCACAGCTTGTGACAGTCCTAGCCTCATCTACTGTGCTGCTTTTCAAACTATGCTTCACTTTCCACTTGGGTGTTAATGAGACATCTCGGAGAAATCAGCCATTCGGGACCAGCGATCCCGCAGTATAGAAAGGCATTACATAATTACTTCCAGAGGTCTTCAAATATGATAGCCTTTCTTGGGTTTACAATTCAGACAGAATTTGTAACAAAATTCATTTGACCTCTGTGATCATTTTTTGTTTCATGTTGTTACAATCACATTTTTTTACAGACTCCCATTTACTCTTCCCCAATTTGAAAAATAAACCCAATAATTTCTTGAATTATTGTAAGTTATCTCCTTTAGCCCCAGTAACTGTAGCTGTCATTTAATCTACCAGATACTCACTTGAAATGCGCCAGTTTTGCCTTTAGTATCTAACTAGCTCAAATGGCCAAGATCTTGACAGGATTACCTCTGCCATGTAGAAAAACACTTGAGAATATTATGTTGATGTTATGTAGCTATAGAAAGCATTAAAGGTAGCTTCCAAGCACCTATCCACTTTCAGTCTCTAATGATCCTATCACTACCCAGGCTATATATGATTGTGTAATTCTGCTCCCTTCTCTGTGAATTGCTTTTAAGTTGTCTATTTAATTCTGGGCTTAGATTTAAAGCTCTGTTTTATCATTTCAGCAGCCTGAAGGTCATATAGCTCTCAATCATGTTGAAATACATTACATTGTAGTTTACTAGTTCACTTTCAAACACCCTTTCATCAACAAAAACGGGAATTCTAAAACCTTCCCTCATTGCTTAGAGTCTGCAGACCCGTTACCATCACTTTTTGTCCTCATGGTCTTTCAGATATTTGATGTGCTGCTCTCTTGAACCTACTGACACATAAAGTTCCCTCAAACATAGGAACACATAGGAAGGAAGATCCTTTCCGACTCTCTTAAGCAGCACTCTTGAATGCCTAGATGTGCCAGATCAACATGAGAGTTTCCCACATAAAGGAGACCTACCATTTTATCTCAGCTACTCCCCTGACATTGAGTAGAACATTCAAGCTTTGCTACCTGACATGCCCAAGGGCAAATCGCTGCTGATGGATGAAGTTATTAATATAATGGTCCAAGAGGCACAGATTGAAGAGATCAAGCAAGAGGAATCTCTACCTGCAGCTCTTCATGGCTGGCTAATGCAAAACACCCATAGTAGTTGTTGCCAGTGCATCTTGTGTGAGAGAAACCGCAGGGTTGAAAGGATGATCCCAGATTTCCAGCATGGGAAGCTCCCTTGCCTACGCTTGTCTGAAATGAAAAACATGGGCTGCCTCAACTCAAGCTGCCTCTGAGCATTTAAACTGTCTTCCTGCTCCTCCTTAAGCAGCTGGGACTATCGCTACTACCCACGGTGGGGCTGGGGAAGGCCCATACATCCAGGAACAACCCCTGCAGAAAGTCTACATGCAGACACTCCCTCCTGTCTGGAATGGCCTCCCCATCATTGTCCCTGTGCTTCACTCTACCTCGTTATTTGTCTTAGGGTGTTAATTACTGGTGACATTTACTTGAAAAGAATCTCCGTGTTTTCTCAGGGCTGCTGTGTTCCTGCTGCTCATTTTGGCTGTGAGATTACAGCTCTCAGTCCTTGAGATCTCTGTCATGTTGCTATCGATGGGGAATAAATAGCCCTGACTGATTATGTTGTGCAAAGACCTTTCTGCAGGCAAGGATTGTTAAGCTCTTAGTCCCAATGCCAATAATACAAAAATTATATAAGACTTTCTTAAAGATGCCCCAAACCCTCCTGCACTGAGGCCTTTACATCTCAGCCTGCCAAAAGATTTGCTCATCATTGCAGGCTTTGTCCTGTGATTGGATGAACTGTGCTTGATGCAGCAGTGGTTGGCTGGGCATGGAAGGAAACTGTAAGCCGTTTTTATGGATTTAAGGAAAGGACTATTAGATTCTAAATTAAAACTTGGAATAGTCAAGGGATAGGGCACAGACAACCCCAAGTAGATTTAAATAGCTTTCTACTGAGCATTACCTTGATGCACAACTGTTGAAGTAAGCAGTGAAGCAGAATTTGTCTTACATAATGCCCTAAACTTTTACCATCCCTTTGTGCCTAAGACCAAATTTCCTGAGGCCCTATAATTCTTGAGCTGTCTTCTCTGCGAGAGTGTTGTCTTTGCAGAGCACCCAAAATCAGTGTACAAGCTACCAGACTGCTTCTGTTCCACAGGCCAGATCCACTGCTTTCAGTAGCATTATGAGGCTTTTAGATAGGTCTTCTCCTTCATATGCCTCTCTTCTTTACATCACTAAACCTTTGTCCCTGATTTCATCTCTTGTTATTTTTTTAATTGATCCATTCCCTTTTTCTCTGGGCAAATCTAGTCATCATCTTTGCACTGCTGCATTCTAGGGGCTGTAAAACCCTTTCTGGTGACAACTATGGTTACTACAGGCATAAACATTTGGATAATCTCTAGATCCAAGGCAATGTATTTACATTGTTTTAGAAAGTACAAGGCATCCCACAGAGTGGGAAGATCAAGGTTTTGCAGCTGATGGTCTTTTGCTATGATTTCCTCCTGCTGAAAGCAGATCAGCAATGAAGGAAGGAGCCTTTTTTCTGTGTTAACTTTGAGCTGGACCTCCTCCCCCTATAAGTGCTTGTTAAATAAGACCTGGTGTCACCTTTCCACAGTGTATGATATAAGAAATGATGCTTCTTGTTACAGTGTGAGTGCTTTTCTGATGATAAAGCACAAGCAAGGGACACAGCAAATATGAAAACCAGTGGAAATGTTCTGTAAGTGACAAGCAGATCCCATTACATATCAGATCCCCTGAGTCAGAGTGAAATGAGCTACAAGTGACAAGAGGTTTTGGGGTTTTGCAAGGCTAACCTGAAAAGACCTCTGCTTTCTGCTAGGTGTTTGGTAAAATTGCGCTGAATGATACCACAGAAATCAACCGCAACAACAACTTCCAGACCTTCCCCCAAGCAGTGCTGCTGCTTTTCAGGTGGGTGTCTGACAGTTCTGGATAGTGTCAGTCTGGGAGTGCTATTCCTTTGCTCTTGGACGCAGCTTATCTGCTTCTATCGTGTCCTGCTCACAAGGTGAGTAGAAACATGTCCCTCTGTAGGGGAGCCCAGGGGTTATGCCAGAGAAAATGACTGCTCTGTTAACCCTCACACCTATCAGTCGACACAGGCCAACCTGTGTACCTGCAGGGAGGCAAGTCCTTCTCCTGAAAAGGAAGGTGGCCGATTATTCGGTTCCCTCAAATGCTCTTTTCTTTGAAATCCAACCAGTAGAACTCCCTGTTTATTGGAGCAGGGAAAGGGACAGGAGACCTGCATGTGCCTTGGCACGGCCATGCCTAACTTAGCTGCCATCATGCTCCACTTGTGGCCAGGTGTGCCAGGACCAGGAAAGGTGCTGAAAGAGGGGAGAGAAGCGTTGGGAGTTGGCAGGAATTCAGCATTCTCCTCAGGTTTGCATGGAGAGGGGAGGACCAAGGAAAGGAGAGGGGCTCAAATCAGAGATACGAGATGTCCCCTTGCGTTTAGCGTCATGCAATCCATAGCCACATCACATGAGTCGCCCTGACACTGGCAGGTTGGAGCGTGACAGCCCCATGTCCAGACCAGACAGGTTAAAGAATGACACATTGACAGTGGTCACAAAGCCAGAGAGAGCACTGGGATATTCCAGTGTGTGTCACAGCCAGGCTCTCCCTCTTTCCTGAGCGGCCTAACTTGCTCTTAATTGACCTTTGTGGCAAAATTGCCATTAGCACCCTGGGAGCAGCTTGCTAATGGACCAGCCTCTCCTCTCTTGCATCGAAGGTGACTGTTGACTGTCTTTTCCCTGTGCTGTGCCCAGGTGTGCCACCGGTGAGGCCTGGCAGGAAATCATGCTGGCGTGTCTCCCAGACAAAAAGTGCGACCCGGAATCGGAACCAGCCAACTCCACAGAGGCCGATCACTCCTGCGGGAGCAGCTTCGCTGTCTTCTATTTCATCAGCTTCTACATGCTCTGTGCCTTCCTGGTGAGTCTCTGTGGGCAACTCAATGGGCCTCGGTGTTGCACAGCAGAAAAACCATCTCAAAGATGTGAAATCTGCCCATCACGTCTTTCCCATGACAGTGCTCCCTTGATTGCTGCAACTCCTGCCTGTCTCTAGAGCTCTGGGGGATGCTGTGCCTGCAGTCCCAACCCTTCGTGCACAGCAAAGGAATGCTCTTCCACACTCCCCCTCAATGAGAAAACCAAATTAATGTGTTGTGGGCCGTGCTGAGGCTAGCAACGCCTCAGCCACACTTCCCACCTTCCCTCCTACCTTCCTTCTGCCTGCTGGGCAGGTTTTTCCTCCCCTGCCAGCAGCAGTGACTGTGAGAATACACATATCCCACTTGCATCTGTTCAGTGTTGGCAGTGCAGAATTGCTCAGAGCTTCAGCACATGCTCTGCAGCTGGCATCAGTGCACAAAACTCTCCCAATGAACAGCAGCAACATTTTAAAAGGCTTGGTCCTGGGCCAGGAGAAAGGACTTTTATCGCAACCCCACTGCTTTTAGAGAAGAAATCCCAGGTTCCCCAACACTATCACATTCTTCTGGGAAAAGATATGGGCAAATAAAAGACCATAACAGTGTGGCTAAGAAGGCAACAAACTTGAGCCATATCCATTCATTTGGGAGGAGAAAGGTATGGTAAACTGAGAACATCCTGCCTCTAGGATCTTCTTATTTAAACTGGGGAGCTCTCAAGGGGGAACAGAGAACCCCCCCCACACACACAAATAGCTTTCCAATTTTATGAATCAAAATTCAAACTTCAAACTTGGAAGCTCGTGATGTTTGCTGTTACCTGCCTAATCCACCAAAACATCTCTGTCCTTGCTTGCAGATCATCAATCTTTTTGTAGCTGTTATAATGGATAACTTTGATTACCTGACACGAGACTGGTCCATTTTAGGACCACACCACCTGGATGAGTTTAAAAGGATCTGGGCAGAGTATGACCCTGAAGCCAAGTAAGTGACCCACCAGGAATACCAGTACTTCTCAGGAGAACAGGCCTTTTATCTTCTAGTTTCTAGACCCACTGCAGCCAGTGTCATATTTCTCCTACAGGGACACTTTCTGCAAAAACCCTAAAATAATTATCTCCACAAGGTATTGCTGCTAAAAACAGTAACCAGCAGAGATAGAATACACACAGAAATCTCAGCATCTAGGCTGCATTTTTAGCTGACAGGGCATTGCTTCACCTTCAGTCAAGGGTTGGGGTAGAGTCAGGTTTTTTTTTAGGGAGGACAGAGCAGGGAATTCAAAGGAGGTCAGAGAGTTGTTTTATTGTGGCATGTAGTGAGGGTGTATTGAATCCAAGCTGTGAATCTTCTATTTGACTTTCTACTCACTGTAGAGCTGCTGTGTTCAAATCTCCATTTTGTAACATGTCATCACAACTTGTACCTTCACATGACTGCATTACATGGTCTACAGGGTTATTCACATCAGCAGACTTGGAGAGATTTAAAGTTACGCAAGAATAACAAGAATAAGTCACCCAGGAGCTTAACTGACATGTGTTAGTACATGCTCTCTTTGATGCATGCTTAGGCTTAAAGTACATTTAAATCCCCGTGGCATTATAGTATAAATGACAATTGCAATTATAAAGCCCCCTTAATAATGCAAAAACTGTGGGAAGAAATCTTAGTGTAAACTAAAAGCAGATCTCTCTAGTTCTGGATCTGTAGACACAGTATCAAGATTAATTTGGACTCAGGCTCTGCAGGATATGAGACTGGGAACCTTTCTTCACATCTATAATGACTGTCCAGGAAAAAAAAATCAATAGACAATAAGCAGAACATCTTTATAAGTATATTGCTTTCTAACAACACCTGTACTAGTATTTGTGCTTGTTTGTTTGAAGACAAAACTACAGTGGCTGGAGTCGTATGACAGATAACCCATCACACCAGACAACGTCTGGTTCCTTCCCATCCATAAATGTGCATTTCTTTTCCTCTTTCTCATAAATGTCCCAAGTCTGAAGCTCCAACTCTGGCTCTGCTGGCTCTCATCTTGCCCTGAGACAATTCTCCTTTTGGGAGGCCATTTACAAAACTTGAAAGAAATCAAGCTGCTCCTTTCTATGTGTGTTTATAGAGGCAGCTCAAGGCTTCATTTCCCACTGGCCCCAGTGACAGCCAGAAGCATAAACAAGAATCAAAAGATAGTGCCTCAGGGCTAGTCATCTGAGAGGTAAAGCACCAAGAAAAGAAAGAAACCCTCTGCACTGCGCAAGCGTTACAGCCCTGAGGCCAGCAGGTGCAAAGCAGCCACAGGTTTAGAATAAGTCAGAGATGAGGAGACAATTCTGAAGTGCCAGTCTGTGTGCTTTGCACCTGCAGCATGCAAAGCATTTATTTCATGCAGGTATTGACTTGTGTTTGGCTGTCTACCGTGTTTTTTGTGCTAATAGGAGTTATGTGAGTGGTGGGCAAATCCATAATGCACGGAGGTCTGAAATACCAGGATACAGAGACTGGCAGTGTGGGTCTGGAAAGATCTCAGTGATCCTTCTGGCTGCATCTGCATTCTGCAGATAAATCAGCAGGTTACCTTGTGTTAAGGATGCAACCGTCATCTTGCCTTTTTCCTTAGGGGACGGATCAAGCATTTGGATGTGGTGACACTGCTCCGGCGGATTCAGCCACCCCTGGGCTTTGGGAAGCTCTGTCCTCATCGTGTGGCTTGCAAAGTAAGGCTGGCAAAGTATGGTTTGGGCAAGGCTGGGAGTTATAAGCAGCAAAATAGCGAGCAGGGCCCTTCTATGAGTAATCCTGAGCATAAGATCCAGGCAGTGCCGATGCACAGCCTCGGCCCTTCCCTGCTAGGCAGGCTGCTGCTGCTGCTGCTGCTGCTGCTGCTGCTGCTTAGCACATGACACAGACACCCTCACAAGGCAAGGCTCAGCAGCCCAAGAAGTGCAAAGCACCATAGAGGCCCTTGGAGAGCGAGCCGGGGCAGGAGCAGCAGCGCACGAGGTGGCGTGTGCTGCCTCAGCATGGGCGAGCTGCGAATAGTGCATGTTTGAGCCCAGCCTGTTTCCACTCCACACGGCTCCCCTGCTCCTTCGGACTCAAAATCACCTGCAGCAGGGTCCTCTGCTCTGTGACAGGCAGGAGCTCCTCCAGTGAGAGACACTAATGCAGCACTAGCTGTGTCAGCCCTGTCTCTAGCCAGGACAGCAAGCACATCACTCTGCTTCTCTAGTATCTAGCACAGTATCAGCTCCATGTGTTTGTGGTATCAAACACACGTACCTAAAAGCCAGATTAGGACAGATAACAGGCCAAGTAAAAATATCTCCAAGATATTTTCTTTATACAAAGTAGTCCACCAGAAACCTAATATTACCTCCTGTTCTCTCTTAAGTAATTTACAGAAACTGAACTGAATATTAAAATAAAGGAAGCACAAGGACAGATTTTCAGTGAAAATGCCTCATTAATTTCTTTGGCTGCGAGACCCCAGCTATCAAAACCAACTAACTCTAGTCAATGATATAATGACATGTTTATAACCTTTGTGTTTCCTTCCCTTGAGCTTCCTCGTTCATAACCTCACAAGTCTGAGTTTGTATGTGACTTTTGTAGATGATTTCTATCAATCTCAGAGCAATACACAAATGCTGGGATCTCTACACAGAAATACGTGTCTTCTGCAGCCTGCTGCCTATCCGTTTCAGTCTAGTGTCTAGTTATTTGATCTCTCTTGTGTCAATCTAAGCAATCTACTTCAAGTCCCACAGTCCATGAAAGCATTGGAAAGATGGGGAAAAAAACTTACCATTTGTTACTGAACCAGGCCCATGGCATGAAAGGGGTAGCAGACAGAGCTCTAATGAAATCCCTTAAACCACAAACCAACTTTTTGGTGTCCTGTAGCTCCTGAGATGGAAGTATGGATGTAAGATCTGGGGACTTTAGTAAGTTTTACTTCAGACAGATGTCACTGGTCTCACAGAAGTTCCCCCTGCAGCTGTACCAGTCCTTGGCACTCAGTTTTTGTCCCACATGGCTTTGCAAAATGACTGCAGGGCAGAAGCAGCCTTACTGTGCAAGGAAGAGGGACAGAGTTGGAGAAAACAGACAAACTTCCAGCTTCAGCTGACCCACTTTCTTCAAATCTATCAACTATTTCAGTGAAAGATAATGGTTCTCTGTTTGAATATATTTGCACCAGACATAGCTTTAGTGCAGCGGAGTTTGCAAAATCGCGAAGTGCCTCATAAGACATGAAGAAATCAGTTTGCTCCTGTTCAGACTGAAAGGTATTATTTAAAAGACAAATGATTTGAGAACAGAAATAAACTTCTGTCTGTAAAAGGCACTGTGGGCAAATGCCCCCTGGCCACTGGGGAAGATAAGGGCTGGAAAGGGTACCCATATTGAGGGAAGAAAAATCTATTTAGCAACGGGAGAGAGATCACAGGGCAAATTCATGCCATGGATGGGGCAAGGGGTGGATGTAAAAAGTTCTCTTATAATTGTTTAACCAAATCCACAGGCCATGGATGTACAGGTAAGAGGGATAGCAGTTCTGGAGGGCATTGTGAGGGCAAAGAAAGAGCATTTCTCAGGCCATATCTTGTCAATATGATTGTTCTGTTTCTCCTCCTTACTCCACAGCGCCTTGTCTCCATGAATATGCCACTGAATAGTGATGGAACTGTCATGTTCAATGCTACTCTCTTTGCACTGGTCAGAACAGCACTGAGGATAAAGACAGAAGGTAATAATAACCCTACTGACTGCTGGGGTTCCTGAAGGATGTCCCATGCCACAAGTGCTGAGCTGGGATGCCACATAATGACATACTGTGTAAAAGTCTTCCAGTTACTGATATGCAGCACATAATACAAAAAGCTAAGTAAATGTATTTGGAAGAATAACGTCTTCTAAGGAGAGGACAGTGTTTCTAGCTGGGTGTTATCTAGAAAGCTGTTTCTTCTCACGGTATCATCATAGATTACAGATCATATTCTTGATGACAGTCTGGAATTTAAAAGCTTCAAACCTATGTGGCCAAACCAGAAGAAGTAGGGGGGCAGAGCTTCACTTTGTGTAAACTGTCTGTGCAACTATGCAGCTTTCTGACCACTTCTACCACTAATCTACCAGTCCATGGGAAGCAGCAAAGCACAGGGCAGATGTCTCACCTCACCAAAATTCCTCAGGTGTTTCCATTAGCAGATGTTAACATGACATTTTACTAGCAGTGTTGTTGTAGATCTAGGAACATATGGGAAGCCAAGGGCATAGGGACTGTTAGTATCTTTTCATAGACCAGAGGATAAAGTTGGGGAAAGCAGACAAGCTTTTGGGCTCAGCTTGTCACCATTGTTGAACTATGCACATTATCTGCTGTAATGAAAAATATTGGCCCTGAGTCTAAACCTGGCTTCACATATTAAATGCATAGCTTAAAGAGCATGTAGAGTGGTGATTCACAGCTAAACACCTTGCCTCAGGAGTAACTGCATTACATTTTAGGCAGGGGAAAATAGAGACCAGCAGAAGCCTGTCTTGCCATGGGAGAATTAGACAGATGAGCCAAAAAAAAAAAAGGCTAGTGAAATTAAAAATTGTATTAAGGCATTGGATGTTGTGCTAAGCAGAATTTGACTGCAGTAGAAGTGGCTCTCCTGAGGAAAAAAAAAAAAAAAAAAAAGCCAGCCTCAACCTCTGTAGGACATCTTGTCTCTTCTCTTCTGTGTTATCCTCAAACTCTGACTCATTGCCAGTGATCCCCGTGAAACCATATGAAGTCTCAAACTGCTTCCCTTCTTGAATTAACAACATCTTATAAGTAGTTAGGGCAAGAGTTTGGAATCAGCTCTCCTGAGTCAAATTTCTTACTTCAATGCCATCCAGCTGTTTCATCTCCCCTAATTTACTAGTCTCCCCATTTTCAGTCCATCATATTAACAGAGCTGCTGGCACACAGAGCCCTGTAAAGCTCACTGAGGGCCTTGAGGTGCTATCAGGACAGCTGCAGGAGCAGGAGAACTAGGGGGAGAAGACAGTGGTTTAGTACAGCTAGAGAAAAAAGAGCACTTCAAGCATAAGAGGTTGGAGAGTACATAAATCAAGAAATTAAAATGAAGCAGCTTCAAAAGAGAAGGGTATTTAGAAGGAGAGGATATGAACTGAATCCTCTCCACTCTCAGCGATGTGGCGTGTCTGGCCTAATGCCTCGTCAGCAAAAAGCTTCTGGGAGAAAACAAGTAATTTATAAGTTTAAACAGTAACATAAAAGGCTTGTTACCTTCTATACTGTTCCTCAGAGAGTAAACAAGAATATCCTGAGACTGTCCTGTGTGTCAGATAGTGAAGGCTCTACGGATTCTTTGAGTGCCTTCTCAGAGCACTGCACAGGCTCTCTCCAAGACAGACTCTTGGCACTTGTGAAGAAGCTGACATAGGCTGGGATACAGGGAAGCAGCAAGTAGCTCCTGGGAAGGACTGAAAGCAGACCCAGATCTTCAGGGATCTACACTTTTACAGTTTTACTACACTTTTAATTATTTGTCTTTCCTGGACAGTAGTTTTCTGGTAACAGACTTTCATTATTATATTTAACCTTCATGGGATCACAACTGAAATTTGGAATTGTTGAGTGGAGTCACTGCTTTTTAAGACAAAGTCACACTACTGTTCTGTTGTTTCCGGCTACTGGATGCAAACCGTAACACAGTATCAGCAAATACCAGACACCTTCCTACCCTTAGGTGATTAGGTATGCTTAGGAAGAAGGCCTCTTGCTGTGAGGAACTTTAGCCATGGTCAGAGCTATCTTTGCCCAAAACCTTCTACTGTTGAAAAAGCTCTACTATTTTCCTGCTCAAATTGCTGTGCTAGACGTGTGAAATTGCTCCTCTGCAGGGCCTGGCTTGATTCTGTCTCTGATGATTTTCACCCTGCAGGTAACTTGGAGCAAGCCAATGAAGAGCTGAGAGCAATAATTAAGAAAATCTGGAAGCGCACCAGTATGAAGCTGCTGGACCAGGTGGTGCCCCCCGCAGGTGGTGAGTGCAGAGCCCTGTCCTGGTCTGTGAAATCTCTCTGTCCCTCCTTCTACCTTGTCATCACCAGGTGGAAGATGGGGTGCATGCTTTCTTCTTCAAGCTGTAACTTGTTTACATGGCTAGGTATTTCATCAGGCTGAGAACTGTTTCTGCCAGTAATAACCAGACTATGATGCTCTTACTGCTGAGAGATCAGAGAGAGAGGAAAGGGTCTCTAAATAGGAATTAGAAACCTTCATTCCTAGATTTTACTCTAGCCATGGGAACATGTTCCCCTGAACACTGCCCAGTGCCTGCCGTGAGCAAAGCAAGTAGGTGGAGCTAAGTAGCTCCAGAGAGGATGCAAATTTAATTAGTAAATATTAAAAAGGGTCCTTTCACTCAAGGTAACTGTACAGCTCCTTCTCATAATCCCTTTGTATTTACCAGAGCTATCTTTTCTATGGCATAACACTTTCTACTATGTAGACTTATGAAATTGGGGTCAATCCTCAACCAGTCTGAACTGGTACAACTAACTGTTCTAGGTTTCTATGCTGCATCCCTGATGGGTTGTAATCACGAGGCCTCTGGGCTCTTCCTTCTCTAGGCATCTTAGGAGCCAGGATGTGTCCACTATGACCTTCACTGACTTTCCAGGGAGCTGCAGGGGCTGTAGAACAAAACAGCTCTTGGCAGATATCTGACATTTCTAGTCAGCTCTTGAAGTCCTGCTCAGCCCTCTCTTAAGTGAGATGGAGGTTTGGAAAAGGGAGGAAAGATACTAGGATAAAAACCAAGTGTACATTTTGGCACATGGATACTTTATGTTCAGTGAAAAGACTGAGGACTCCATTCCTGGGGTTTGGGGGTGACTATTTTGATCCTATTGCACCCATGGATACAACCCAAAAAGGTATCAGTACAGAGAAGGGTCAGATATGTCTGGGGCAGATGGTCAGTCCCAAGTCACTAGTGAGCCCGCACTCTGAGTACACACTTACCCCTGGCATGTTATAAGGCAGAGCGTTAACCCAGACTGGGAGGCTGCTGCTAGCAAAATGCTATATGGTAAGCCGGTACTAGAGACTGCAAAAATTAGGAGGCATTTCCTCATCATAATCAAGGTGCATCCATAGGTGTTCTCTGGCAGCAGAGGCAGTCTACCCAAGTGCCACTGGCCCTTCTTCTCCTGAGTACTCACAGTAAGCTCTGGCTGTGAAATAATCACTTACTGCAGGCCCATGTACTTCTACCATGAAAAGCAAAGAAGTACTGTGGAGTCTAATGTTTCTGCTTTGAATTGTAAGTCTCACATTAGCAAATTTACTGTTTAATATCAGTTGCTTATTTTGTTTATTTTTTTGGACATGCCCCCTTTCAGATGACGAGGTGACCGTTGGGAAGTTCTACGCCACCTTCCTAATCCAAGAGTATTTCCGGAAGTTCAAGAAGCGTAAAGAGCAGGGCCTGGTGGGCAAGCCCTCGCAGCGCAACGCGCTCTCTCTGCAGGTGAAAAACGGGCCAGGGATGGGCGGGGGGGCAGCTGAGGCATTTGGATCCGCTTCCCTCTCAGCCATTCTGGGAGCTGCAATGGGTTATCCCTGCTGGAAAGGCACTTGTGGGCACCTTCAATTCAGTCCTTCGGAATAAGCACTTACCTGCCATAGGCCATATTCCCTGGCTCTGGAGGTGCGATGTGCAAGTGAGCTATATATATGGTTTAGCAATCATCTCATGATATCTGAAACTTAGGTTCCCTTTGGAAAGCTGGTATGAAGTGTCTGGCAGATATTTATTACCACGTTCATTATACCCTTTCTGAGGGGAGTCACTATAACTGGCTAAGGGAGTGTATGTTGCCGAGAGGATAAATTAGTTAAAAGGCAAGAAATATGCCAAGGCATCATAGTCCCTAGCTGAGGACATCAGATTCTAATACCCACTCTGCTCTAGGTTTGCTGAGAAGATTACTAGACTGTACAAAAGAATGAGAAAGTCTAGTTGATTATACAGGCAATGCCATTTCAGTCCTTCCATTGAAGATTAGGGAAGAAGTGTGACACTGAAGATCCAGCAAACAAAAATGTGTCGTGATACAAACACAGGGTACAATTAGAGAGGCTTGAGCACACGCTCAGAGTACCCCTCTGGGTTGACTCTCTTGTTGGCTGGTATCCTTTCCAGTCAACAAGGGTTTTGAGGACTGTCCAAATTCAGATGCCAGAAGTTCAGCTATTAAATCAATATTTAAGCTCCTGACTAAAAAGAACAGAATTTCAGAGACACTGAGTACATGGTTCAGCTGGAACTGTGGTCGCTGTAGGGTTTCTGGCTGTGGATCTGGGAATCCAAAGATGAATGCACAGAAACTTGCTTAGTAAGGCCTGTGGATTTATACCTGTGTCCTGTAGTTATGAAACCAATGACTAGCAATGAGCATTCCTGGGTTGAATTGTTGGTGCCTTCAAAATTGATTATGTGACTAGGAGCAAGTCACCTAAGTCTTTGCAAACTGCTAAGAGTTTCTCCATCTCTAAGGTAGAGATGAGAGAACAGAATTTGGTGCAGTTTTACCAGGATCTGAGGATGCTATATTAAGTAAAATGGCCTCACGTTGCTTGGGAAGAAGTAACACTGCTTTTATTTCTCATGTACCCACTCGGAGATATGAAGCTGTACAGTTTGCCGTTTTGCAGGCTGGTCTGCGTACGCTCCACGACATCGGGCCGGAGATCCGACGAGCGATCTCAGGAGACCTGACAGCTGAAGAGGAGCTGGATAAAGCCATGAAAGAAGCTGTTTCAGCCGCTTCCGAAGATGATATCTTCCGGGTAGGTGTTGAATGAGTTCATGTGCTGAGGATAGGCCTGAGGCTTAATACAGTGAGTGCAACATGCTATTTTATACGCCCTGTATTTCATCTGGCCTCTCTTTCTTGTTTTCTATGGCATACTGAAAAGCAGACTAGTAGACTCAGGGCTCTGATTGATAGGTTCTCATGATCTTACGTGGGTTTGATTACCTTTTCAATGGAAATTTACTGTATATAAAACCTAAATGAAATCAGAGTGAGAATGGCTGGATGTGGCCAAAGAGTCTGAAGAACAGCTCAGTTCACATACCATCCACAGAGCAGAAGTCAGGCATACACCAGTGTTTTCTTCAAGTTTTCTTTCAGTGGCCCAAATAGTATCCTTCCAAAAACTACAACAGAACCTAACAGCTTCCATGGTCCTGGAGGAAATTTTCTGAATAAGTTACCTAAATCCTCTCTTTCTTACTTCATCCTTATTCCTTCTTATTGTCTCCTCTGGCAATATTTCCTAATGTTCTTTGGCATTTCCCCCTTTCAAATATTTACAAAAAGTTACTGTCTGTCCCTTTCATTTTTGAAAATCTAACTAGCACAGGAAATTCTTCTTCATGCATTCTTCCCAGGGCTTAATAGTTCATAGTGCTCTTCTCAAATTCTTTCTTATGTGTAGACACACATACAACTGCACTGTGATGACCATACAGCAGTAACCTCGTTCTTGCACCCCTACCCACTCCCGCATTGTTATGGTTGGAGGGAGGTTGAGACACCTTTGCCTTGCATATGCACCTCTGTATTACTGTAAAGACAGTTCCTGGAAATATCTCAGAAAGGAAAAGCTTTCATGGTGTGTCTGTACCAGACCTCTCTGGCAGACAAGTCAATGCACTCTAACTTCTAGCAGAGTGAGCACCAATGCAGTAGTGCAAAATTTGGTCCTTGTATTTTCTTTCCTCCTAAAACAGGTTCAGCAACAAATACAATGCCCCTTGCAAATCTTCTCACTTATAAAAGGAAAATTGCTTCTCTTTCCTTGGCAGAGAGCTGGAGGCCTGTTTGGAAACCATGTCAGCTATTACCAAAGTGATGGCAGAAGCGCGTTCCCCCAAACATTCACCACGCAGCGACCTTTGCACATCAACAAGTCTGGCAACAACCAGGGAGATACTGAGTCTCCATCTCACGAGAAGCTAGTAGATTCCACCTTCACTCCCAGCAGCTACTCATCTTCGGGCTCCAATGCCAACATCAACAATGCCAACAACACTGCCTTGTGCCGCTTCCCCAGCCCACCCAGCTACCCCAGCACTGTCAGCACAGTAGAAGGCCACGGTACCCCCTTGTCACCCGCCATACGTGTGCAGGAGGCTTCTTGGAAACTACCCTCCAAAAGGTAAGCTTCACAGCAGAAAGCAGCCTGAGGGATCAGGGAGGGGAACATGCACGGCAGCACCACAGCACTGTTGCTAAAGTCATCCACTAGCTCAAGTCACCACGAGCTGGAAACAGGAGAAGACCCTGCCCTGCCTGCAGCCTGGATTGCGCATTCTGGTTCTCTGCTTGTGCCAAAGTGCACGGTGCAGCAGATACGCACTGGCTCACCAGTAGGAAGCAGCAGCACATAACGGCCTCCCTGACCAACACACTTGATATCCTTGGGCTTTTTCATGAAGAAACCTTCATAAGAACCAAAGACAGTCCTCCTTCACCACAGGGAGATATTGTATTTACTAGTATTTGAAAGAAAAAGGAACACAACAGGGAGTTTTAAGGAAGTTTTTTTTTTTTTTTTCCTCGAGTGGGTCACATCCATAAAGAGGTCACCAAAGACATTATGGGAAAAGGGTTGCAAGGATTTCAGGCATGCAGCACTACATAAAGCAAGGAAAATCCTTTTATTTGAACAGCTTTCAGACTGAAACACAAGTCTGCATACAGATGAGTAAAATCACAGGAATAACATTTCCTGCACTGGGTATTTTTTAACCCTTCCAATAACAGTGGGAAGGAGGTGGAAATTTGTTTGCTGTGCAGCCAGGGGGCAGTATGAGAAGGTGGAGGAATTGCTGCCATAGCAGGAAAGAAAAAGAAAAAGAAAAAAAAAGAATATGATAAGATGGTAAAAAAATCAGTGTGTGAAAAATTACTTGAGTGAGGAGTGCTGTGGTTTCCATAAGGAGACCAGAGGAGTTGCAAAGCATGTGTAACTTTGTCACCTGTTGCTGACTTGTGCTGATGTGACATTGCTAACATGGTGTCCTTTTCTCTCCTTGCTTCCCTGGGCACGTTCCTTGAACTAGGACACATTACTATGAAACACTGGGACGGTAGGTATCCTCTCTCCTGCTATGATACTCTCCATAAGATCTATTGTTCCTCCAATTGACTGTTGAAATCTCCATTAATGTTGAATGAAAATTCTTCTTTTTGGTGTCAGTAAGGATGAAAAAAGAAATATTGCTCCCCAAGGCATGTCCAGAAAATATTCCTGTCTTGTTCTTTTTTTTTTTCTGTTGTTATTTTGGGGTTGGTCTTTTTTTCACCCATAGGCAGATAGTGATGTGTGGTCACCTAGATTTCTAGCTGGGCTCACACACCTACACACAGTCTGATCATAGCACAGAAAATGTTCCTTGGTGTGTTCAAACAAAAATTCTGTACTGTATGGTGAAATGTAGACTGCTGAACAGGAGGAGCTACCCCCTACTAAGTTCTCTCTGCACCTCAGCAGTTTTAAGCACCTCCTGTCTCAGCAGGAAGGCTACTGCATCACTCTCCTTCACCATGTGTATGCTCATTTCTCCCAGTGTTTTTACTTGAATCAAATGAGAAAGTAATGTTTCCTGTCCCGTCCTTGAAGGATGCAAAAAAATGCCACATTACTGCCCTCTCTGAGAATATTAGTAACAGACTCAGATTGGCTCCATTACCTCCTTGTTGGATTCAAGCTACCTTTAGCTTTCATTCTGCTCCTCACAAACCACAAGCTCAGAGTGAAGTGAAATATAAGATCCCAGAATGTGAAACAGAGGGACAAGGAGGAAACAGGCAGGGAATTATGGGCTGTCATGCTTAAGAATTTGAGTAGGTTGTACTGAAGTTCTCTACAGTTAGTGATGAATAAAGCAGGTCCAAAGACAGCAGTGAACAGGAATGTAGTAGACAGGAGGCAGGGAAGAAGTGGTACAGAATAAAGAATTGGGGAGGCAGAGACCATACATGACAGAGCTGAGAGGGTAAGCAGAGGGAAGGCTGGGAGCCTCATAGCTGGGAGGCTTCTCTTCAGAATATTTAAGGAAGGCTTTTGCAACAAGAGAAGAAGATGCATCTCCAAGAGCTCAGATTTTGCACTGAGGCATATCTGTGGAAATGTGGTCGGTGTAATTGTGCTCATTCCCAGCCGGTAAACATGGTCGCAGTAATATTTTTACACTCTTGTTCAATTTTGTTTTAAGAAACCTTCCTCTGAAAGAGAACACAGAAAAGTTGTTGCTTTTCTGTTTGTGAACTCTGCAGCTCTGTTCAGTCATTTATTTTTCTATGGTAGCTCTGCACCATTATAATAAGTTGAGACAGATGGGGCCTGTCATACTTGTCTTTGTAACAGGTTTGCTTTCCCATCTCCATATCTTGACTTGGTTTTTTTTTTTTTTTTTGCTCATTAGCTCCAGTTCCAGAGACAGCCAGCTGGCAATTGTTTGCCAAGAGGAAGTTTCTCAGGATGAGACTTATGATGAGAATTTGAATGAAGACATGGAATACTGTAGTGAACCAAGCCTGATCTCTACTGAAATGTGAGCTTTTCAATTTTAATCAATGTGTTTGGGGGCCTCTTTAAGAGAGAGAGGTAGGAAAAGGTGACATTTTTTTCCTACAAAAATTTCAGTCTCTAGTATGCGACCAGAAAATTTGAGTCAGATAACACAAATATCAGAGAGGACAAAAAATGTAGCTCAGCCCTGAGAAATAATATTGAAACGATTTTTCTCCTAGGATTTTTTCCCAGTTTTTTTTCTGTCTTCTCTCAGTGGGTAACTGGATTTTATATGTTGAGATCCATTCTTCCATTCATTTCTATCTTCTGACATCCCCAGATCTTATCTTTAGAGCACTTCTCTGCCTCACAGTCTCTGTGCCTTCTCCTGGGTCATTTATAGGCAGGTGGTAGCTAGGGTAGTTGCATCCATTCAACAGTGTGTTCTTGGCTTTACTACCGGAAGAGGGGTTATTGTCCAATATGACCTGTTTTTCCAGCTAACCTCTCTTTCTATTTCCAGGCTTTCATACCAGGACGATGAAAATAGGCAACTTACTCCACCAGAAAACAACAAAGGAGAGGACACCCGGCATTCCCCCAAGAAAGGATTTCTGTGCTCCTCCTCACTAGGTAACATCCCAGAGTGACGTGCAGGCTCTCCTCTCCTCTGCCTTGACTAAGTTTTCACATCTTGCTGGAGAAATCTTATCATGTGTGGGACCTGAGTGTTGGTGTTACTGCCCTTGGCTCATGAGACCAGGAATCTTACAGTGTCCATAAGACTGTGATCGTGTAGCTGTCTGGCCAGCAGACACCTGTGCTGATTTTATACTCAGTCAATAGGTGAAACTGTGGCTGTTTGGACAGTCTGTGGTTATTTGGATAATCCATCTGATCTGTTAGATTAAGCCTGTATGTGAATTAGAAGAGTTTATTAGAGTGTTGTAGATTGTCCAAACAGCAGGGAGCCACTGGATGGACTAGCCTTCGGTGCATGATATTCTGCTGTATGTGCATTCAGCAGGAGAAGGGAGAGGTTTTATTTTTTGTCTGCTCTGAAGAAAAGAGTGAATTTCAGATTAAGTTAATAATGCAAGAATTTGCTTTCGGCTGTAATTGTAATTGGATGTGTTCACATGCTTGAGTGTACAGGCTAGGTCCAAGTGAAATCCATGGATCATAAGTTTTTATGAAGGTACCGGAATAAATGGGGGAGTCTAGAAAGAAAGAGAGAGTAGAGTGTTTTTCAGCCTTTTTCCCCAAGTAGTTCTGTGGGGGAAAATGGGGGATGAAAGCAAGAGAGAACTGAAAAAATATTGTAAATAGAGTAGATTTTTATAAAGTAAACAATGACAGATTATGCAGGGAAATGTTTAAATGAGGATACTGTGTCTTCACTTAAAGCCCTCAAGATGCTTGCACTACAATTACTCTATTTCAAAACTTAAAATAGTAGGCAACAAGAATTCCTGTGTCTATCCTGAAGGCCAAATTTGCAATCAGACCTTAATACAATGCTTCTTTATTTGCATTCCAATGAATATTTATATAGTGATGTCATATTAATTTTACTAGGCTTTGCTCAAGAAACATTTTTTTTTTTTTAATCTGCATCATGGCATTAGTTCTATATATAAGACATGTTGCCTCCAAGCCCTGAGGGGAGCTTTTTTCAATAGATCAATAATATAGACATTACTATTTTCAGAACTCTAATTTTCTTTCCTACATTAAAAAAATGTCAATGGGCCCGAGAAGCGCATGTAATATTTATTGTGCCATTTATTGATGCAGCTCTCAGATGCTACTATTTGCTACTGTTCAGAAGTAGAGCCTGCATACTTGTTCAAAATATACCTTGCAGTACTTTTTAATTTCTGTTTAAGGAGTATATTTCTCATATTTACAGAAATAAAGCTTAATTTCATAGCAAATAAACACTGTGGATATTTTAACTGTTCCCTAAAAATCCTTTTTATTTTAAAAAAAAAGGCTCCTCTTTTCTTTCCAGATTTCTGGAAATGCTGTATGTCTAAATATCCAAACATTTATTCACCAGTGGATTCAACCACTGATGTAAATAATTCACTTCCACTTGACCTTGCTATGGATACAGCCTCACAAACTGTGGAACTAGGGAAAAGAGGCACATGAAGCTGAGCATCCTGGTGCTACATGGGTATAGCCCGGCCCAGGGCTAGAACATCCTTTGCCATTGCTAGCCCCTTTGAGGGTTTTACCTGACCAAGGGAAATTTGGAAACACTTTTTCTATTTAACAAGGGAATAAGCTGTGTAGTATCTACAAGGACAGTGTTTTAAAAGAGAAAAATAAAAGAAAAACATCATCCAGAACTGCTATCTTGCAACTTGCTTGGAAGATAGCACTGTTTGGTCCATGGATCTTGACAACGTTTTGCAAATGTAACTGTTTTTGAAATGGACCAGGTATTGAAGGGAAGTGGATAAAACCTAAAGTCTTTGCTGTCTCACCAGTGGAATTGCACTAAAATAAACTGAAATCAGATTATCTATCTGTAGTGTTGTATGAGTGATGGACACAATTCTCTGTGATTGTGTTTCAGGTCGAAGAGCATCTTTTCACTTAGAGTGTCTGAAAAGACAGAAAAACCAGGGTGGAGATGTCTCACAGAAGACAGTTCTGCCTTTGCATCTGGTACACCATCAGGTAAGCTTTAATAACCACGAAGGGCCCAGCAATGCAACTGAGGATCTACCATCTGCAGTGCCTCCCACTGTATTGCAGCCAACTTTTTAAAGACCTTTAGGGATTGTTTCTCACCCATATCAAAGGTTCATTTTTTGGAAATTGTATTTGTCCTCATGCTCATTCCGGTTTTTAGGATTTTATCGTTCCCAGAAGACTGCTACAGGAACATATTCTCCAGAGTTAGCAGAGTTATCATTATCTGATGCCCTTGAAAGGGAAGAATAAAAAACTAACTAAAATGTCAAGATAAAAATAACTACCCAAATTGCACACTGCAGTGTAATTACACTGGCTTTGATGATAGTACTCATATGAATAAAATGTGCAAGGTCTACTTCCATATTAATTAAAGGTAACTAGTAACTGTAATTAATCATTTTAAAAAAAAATAAACTGATTACATGTGATTAATCAGCTCCTTAAGCTCTTTTTAACTGCATTCAGCAGCCTAGCAAATGTGTTCTTAGGAATGTATCTAAATGATTAGCCAGCTGTCAATGTTGAAAGTAGACTTGTGTCTTTAAGCTTGATGGCCCCCATAATCTATCACCATAAAAGAAACAGACAGTAGTGCAGACAGTAGTGCCATCCCTGCAACGCAGGGTACCCTGCTCCATAGAGTCCGCCAAGCAGAGGAGAATTGCCTTTCCACCTCCTTGGGCTGCCGTAAGGGAGAAAAGACCAGAAACTAGCAATAGGAGGAGGGAGAAGTCATAGCAGTAAAAAAGAGATGAGTGCACCTTCGACTCCTTGTCTTTTGTTACCACCATCCATGGTGGCAGCAGTAGCCAGTTATCCATTTGGGATAGAACTTCATAAAGCAGTGGTTATTGCTGTTGTAGGACAGAAAAAAAAATGTTGAGGCAGGGAGTACTGTGTGGTGAACAGCTTCCTGCCCACCTCACAGCAGTAATAGCCCTCCTGAGGCTTTCTGCCTTCCCACAGCAAGACAGGAGGACAGGAAGCATTCCTTTCATGCTCCATCCAGCTAGCTGGGAATGACCTCCTTCCAAGGGCAGAAGCATGTATGAAGAGAATGGACCTACCTTACCCTTCTACATCCCACCATGCAGCTCCGAACCTTGAGGGGTGGAGTTCAACCCACCCCAGCCTGACTCTGCTGGCCTGCAGGATCATCCTGAAATGGGTGTCTGGCCTCTGGTGGGGAATGTTCAGCAGTGTTAGTCTGTCAACACAGATGTTAGCCCAGAAGAGTGCTTAAACCAAGAATATGAACAGGAAAGGTTGCTTCTGCTAAGTGTAATATATTCTGTTGCTTGTGAATGCCTGAAGAGGTATTCTCATTGAATACTCATACATACAAATAGGTAAATTTATGTAGATGAAGCTTGAAGCAGTCCCACAAAGCTGCTTTCAACTTCCTCATCACCTTACATTTGGATAAAGTACCTTGTATGTGTTTCTACTGAAAAAATGGTTCAGTTGTTCATCTTAATTAAGGCAGGGCTCTCCTTGAAGTCTGGTCAGTTTAAGCAAATTGCTGAGGCCATCAGAGCCTGCAGGACATGATCTGTACAGAAGAATTTAAGGGCTTTTCTCCTCATTGAAAATCAATAACTAATTCTTGGTCAACATTGTGGGGCTAATCAACCCAGTGATTGATTCTGATTTATTTATTTATATATTTATCTTATTGCAACCCAAAGTTTTCATGGCAAATGGATTGAACACTTATGTTAAAATTCCCTTAACTTCAGATATCTAAAAAAGCTGTCTAGTGTAAACTGGTCAGTTCAGTCCCGTTGTGCTCAGGAAAAGAGCATCCTCACAGAGCAAGTGTTAGTTTAGTGTAAGTCTCATCCTCCAGAGGACATTTTCAGACAGGTATGCTAATCAGGCAGGATGCCTCTGGGTGTCTCCCTAGACACCAAGTTTACACTAAACACATAGCTTCTAGATAGCTCAAGTTGAGTCAGACTAACCTCATCCATAATGACAGGATTCTCACCAAAACAAATCCACATTCTTCGGTATTTTCTATGGGTCAGCATTTCTTTGCTCATATTAGGCAGTAGTGAGCTCTGTGAGGTAAGCTATTGCCTTTGGTGGCATTGCTCTTGAATGAGGCAGCGCTCATGATGAAAAAGGCATCAGATGAGCCCTGTGCAAATTGGGATTTCTTGAGAAATTTATGTTCTAGAAGGAGGCTGATGACTCAGGGGTTATACATTTGACTATGGGAGGGACTGGGTGGCTGAGAGGAATATTCATCAGATAGGGATCTTCCCACCACCAGCAGATGCTTTAAAATTTAAAGGTGGGTTTACAGTTATTGCCAACTGCAGATATCTCTTAAGATTCACTTGTGGCATCTATTCAGGTTCTACAGCACATACTGACAGAAAACACAGTAATTGGGAGTTAAAGCTAGCTGTATGGGTGGTAGCAGTGGTGGTAAAAAGAATTGCTATCTCACCTACTGGAGAAGAGGTGGTGTTGCTGGCAAGGCCATGGGGAGAAGGCTTGCGTCACTCCTGTGAGTGGGGGGGTCCAAGGCTGAAGGGCCGCAGTCTCGAAAGCTTTCAACCCGCTGCTTGGCACCAAAGCAGGATATGTCATTTGAAGGAAAGCTTCCAAAATGCATTCACAGGAAACATTAAAACTATTCCAGGAGCTGGCAGCTCTTTTCACAAAGCTCAAGAACCTCCAAGCCTTTCTTGGGTAGTTTCTTCCCTGTCTCATCATGCTAGCCCCGCTGCTGACTCACCTTGTTCCTCCTCTGTCCACAGGCGTTGGCAGTGGCAGGCCTGAGTCCCCTTCTCCAGCGAAGCCATTCCCCCACCACGTTCTCCCGCCTGTGCGCGACGCCCCCCGCGACACCCTGCAGCCGAGGCTGGCCACAACAGCCCATCCCGACTCTGCGCCTCGAAGGAGCAGAGTCCAGCGAGAAACTCAACAGCAGCTTCCCGTCAATACACTGCAGCTCTCGGTTCCCTGACAGCAGCAGCTGCAGCAGCCCGAGGAGAGCCAGGCCAGTCTCCCTCACCGTCCCCAGTCAGAGCGGAGGGAGCAACAGGCAGTATCACGGCAGCGCTGGCAGCCTGGTTGAAGCGGTAAGACTGTGGAGTCATCCAGGGCATGAGCAATGTCAAGGACACCTTGAAATATGGCCCTCAGGAGAGCAGGCCAAAACACATATTGCTACTTGCAATGCCAGGAGTAGGAAAGCCCATGTCCAAGGAGGGGTTAGCAGCATGAATGGGAGGAGAAAGAAGATTATGAGGGAAAACAGAGCAGGAAAGAGGGTTGTGATTGGGGTGCCATAAGATTGACAATGGAGAGTACTAATGTTTGTCTCTGTCTCTGGTTCCCTACGTGCTTTTGAAGGTCTTGATTTCGGAAGGACTGATGCAGTTTGCTCAAGATCCAAAGTTCATTGAGGTCACAACCCAGGAGCTCGCAGACGCCTGTGACATGACGATAGAAGAGATGGAAAATGCAGCAGACAACATTCTCAATGGTAACAGCAAGCAGAGCCCCAATGGCAACCTCTTGCCTTTTGTTAACTGCAGGGACCCAGGGCAGGACAGTGCAGGAGAGGAAGAGGAAGAGGTGCAGAACCCGGATTGTAGAAAAAGTCAGGAGGAGCTCAAGGACAGCAGGATTTATATCAGCAGCCTGTAGTTGCCAGGGCTGGAAGCGATGCTGGTTTTTTATTTGTTTCAATGTTCCTAATGGGTTTGTTTCAGAAGTGCCTCACTGTTCTCGTGACCTGGAGTAACCGGAACAGCGTTCTTCATTCATTTCTGTTGGGACGAGTCGCAGAGTTGGGTGGTGTAAGAAAGCTTTTCAGGAGCGGATATAACCCCAGCACGTGTCCATGAAGGAAGAGTGAGGAGGAGGAAGAGGAGGAGAGCCAGCTCCCTCTTTTTTTCGGTCCCTGCACAAGGAACGACGACTGACTCCCAAGTGCAAAGGGGAACCTCAGCTTCCTGCGGATGGCCCTAGCCAAAAGGACCCTGCGTCAAACGGGTGTCTTTCAACTTTGCTTGTAAAAATCATTTTGCACATATTCTGTATGAGCCTCACCGTCTCCATAAAGCCAAGGCCCTTTGATTCGAGGGAGAGGAGGACTTCTTCTGCTGTGGATTCCAGTACCGCCGCCGGGAGGAGGAAGCAGAAGAAGCCCAAGGGCGCCCGAGGGACAGGCGGCCGCGCTGCCGAACCCGGCCGAGCCAACCCGCAGAGACGCCCAGGCAGCGCTCCCTGCCAGCCAATCCGAGCTCGGGCAGCCGCTCCTGCGAGCCAATGCGAGCTCAGGCAGCCACTTGCCAGCCAATCTGAGCTTGGGCAGCCACTTGCCAGCCAATCCGAGCTCAGCAGGCCCCAGCGGGAGAGCTGGGAGCAGGCTGTGCGTCGGGGCTGCCGACGCGCCCGCTGCTCGCCGAGGTGGCCACGGGCTTGTGTAGATCTCTCCTTGTTTTGCAGTTTGATATTTTCTTGAAAGCATGTTGCAGTTTTTATTTTGACTATTTTATTATTATTTTTTGGAGGGAGAAGGGAGTGTTTACAAAGTTTTGTAATCACCTACCTTTTTTGTTTTGGTTTATTTTCACCTTTGCAAATGTTAAATTGGTTTGATCATGTTGTATTATTTAAACTGGGTTTTTTTCTCCATTGAAATTTGGTAGAAGTACAACGATAGACAAGTTTTACCAAACACTATGTACACCAAGAATTTGTAATTTTATTTGCTAGCAATTGAAACCTCCTTTTTTTGTTGTTGTTTTATAATTTAAAGATAGTAGGCGATGCACTTAATATAGTCTTGCACATTTGAGTGATTGATTTGGGTTCTTTTTAGTGCTAAGTAGAGCTGCGAGTGTGGGAGCAATACCGAGCGAGTGTGCACGCGAGCGTGTGTGTGTGTAAGTGCATGCAGTTCTCCGCATCCTGGTTTGAACTGCAGGAGATCTGTACCTGGGGCCATTTGAATGCAAAAACAAACCACTGTCTCTGCTTTTGAGAGGGGAATCAGTAACTCTTTGCATTTTCTGTTCCACAAGATATGCAAAAACAATGCAATAATATTAATTTTAAAATACAATTGTAAGTTGTGCTGGCATTAAAACTGTATAGAAAAAAAAATATGGGGGTGGGGGAAAACTAAACACAGAAGGCGTTATGCTTCGATATATTCCGTGTGATGTTCTATTGCATTGATAATGTTTCTGTCAAAGAAACCGTTATACTTGAATTCAGGTCAGTTTCAGTATTTTTCAAATATTTTTTTAAAATGAATTGCAATTGTGCCAAGCAAATATAATGAATTGAATTAAGTTTGTTTAAAAGAAAAAAAGAAAAAAAAAAAAAGAATCACTTCTTGTATATTTTGCTGCATGTCAAGTGAATCATTTCGTATTTGGAATGTGCCAAGCTTTACCTTTGAACTTTTAAGTGCTTTTTTACGTGTGGTTGGGGAAAAGGGGTGTTTTATTTTATTTTGTTTTTCTTTTTTAGTTTGTACAATGAACAAAGTGTATCTGGTGTAAGTAACTATTCTGCAATCCACTGACAGGTTGAACGTTACTGATTTTGCATATCTTGTGTTCATTTTCCTTTTTCCACACTCCCTTTAAACAAATATGAGGACTTTATTGGTAGAGAATCTTCCCAAGACTGGAGCATTTTATTCAGGCTTTTTTCTCTTTCCATTCTCTCAGTTTCTCTAAAGTCTTTTCCCACCAGAGGGTGCCAAGAACCCCAAACTGATTTGGCAGATCCACTCTTCGCATTCAGCTGGCACCAGCAATCCAAGGAGCAAGGGGAAAATCTGCTTTCAAATTTATTTTAATAAATAGCTAACCCTCATCTGTAATAATAGGGATGCTGGGATGTGTAAATGATGGAGGCAGAAGGATCAGCAGATGGAATTACCTGGCCCTGGCCTGGCCTGAATGCCCAGGGGAAGTGAGGGAAGAAGCTCTGCAGTCTGGCTTGCAGGTCAAGATGCAGGTGTTATGTGACCTAAACCATGTTTATGTTTTCCTATGCAGCATCTCTTCCCTCTTCCCAGACCTTAGTGGCTCAGATTGTGAGTCTAAGTCACCAATATCCCAGCCGTATTTCCGTACCTGTGAATGTGAACGTCTCTTCATTCTCCTCATACTGGTTGGAGGCCCTAACCATTGAAAGAGGCTGAGAAAACACAGAGGTATCATAGATTTTATGCAAGTGGTTTTTGCTTAGGCTACTGCTACTTCTTTTCCTCCCTTTTCAAGAGCTGGTTGTGCTCAGTGCTGAGTTTGGAGCTGACTCAGAACTAAACTTTCATTCAAACCTTGAACTTTTGCAGATGTTTGAGAACATAGTTATTGTACATTTGATTACACTGGTTTTGTAACACCCTTGTTTTGTTTCCTGGCTCTGCTGGGGCCCTAAATGAAAAATAGCAAAGAGTATTTTTGACAGTGAACTTTTTTTCAATGTAATTATGTGCTGGCCCGTAGCAGCTCAGGACATCTTGCAAACAAAGCCTTTTAAACCAGAGACATGGGAATCCACTTAATCAACCATCTGGCCTCCAAGTCCTATTTCAAGCCTTCCCTGGAGAAAGCTACCCCTGACGTCAGTCACTGCCGTCCTTTCCATCCGCTGTGGCTGAGATGGGCCTGCAAGCGCTTGTCCCTTGGTGAATTTGCTTTGGCTAGAGCCAAAGTGCCCCAAAGCCACTTGAAAGGCAACATTGCTGTCCCTGAATCCATTTTAAGATATCAGAAACCAGTTTAAGGGTTCCCTATCTCATTTTTTCTCGCTAGAAAGTTCCTGTGATTCTCCCAGCAGGAGACAGAGGTGTTCTCTTCTTCTGAGAAGCAAAGTACTGGTTCAGGCTAGGGGAAGCAGAGGGAATGTGGGGTGTCTGATGCTGATGGTGCATGTCATCACCACTAGGATTTATTTTCTGATGATGGAAAGGAAAATGGTGGAAAGGATTATGCCCCATATATTTCCTTTTTTAAAACTGACTCCCCCAGGGGTCAGAGCCCACAAGAGGCAGGGAAATCCCTGCCCTCTGCCGAGGGTTCTCAGAGTCCTGCAGAGTGAAAAACACGCAGCTAGCAGAGGGTGCAGATGAACTTCAGGATCTGAAGGGTAGGTGCTAATTTTAGCGATTGCTGGTACCAGCTGTGCAAATTTCTGGGGAGGGTAGCTTTTTTTCCCCCTTTCTTTTTAATTTGAGGTACTTCCAATGTGCCTATTGTGACAGACCTGAGCAAAGAGCTACTGCCTCCTTTGGGTGAGCTGGTGTTTAGGGGATGGTGGGAAGCGGAGGCAGGTTTAGTGCCTGGAGCGTCCGTCCTTTCCCCGGGCAGGGGAGCGAACGGATGATGTTCTTGTGCTGTGGATGGAAATGTCAACGGAACCGATGGCTGAGGAGTGGCGTGTAAGGAAGAGGAGAGCCGGATCTGCTGTTTGTCACTGAGCGTCTCCGACGTGCTGAGAGTGCCCTGCGGACGAAAGACGTTTCTTGCAAAACAACAAACCTCCTCCCTCTTATCACTCCTGCTCATTATTCCAGGCAGTACTGGGCCAGCCACACCAGGTGCATTTCTTTTTTTTCTTCCTTATTTTGTGTGGCTGAGGTGACAGGGGAAAAAAAAAGCGGAACTCGTGATCCAGAGCTGGAGTTTCGTTATCCACAGACCTTTCTGCGTCATCTGCCTCTTCAGCTGGACGTGTGAGTGGTGATGGTGCAGATGCTGCTGCTGCTGCAGGGGTCCGACCCGGTCTGTTACCCTGCCCACCGTGCCCCAGCACGGAGGGACAGCCAGAGAGGCGCCGTGTACAGAACCGCATCTACTTCTGCTTTGTTTTCTGACTCAGAACCCTGTCCCCCCCGATGACTATGATGACGATGATGACAACAACAACAACAACAAAAAAAGGGCAAATGCATTTTTTACATTTCTTGATAATTTCCAAAGCAATGTATCATTGCTTTCTTTAGACTGACGCCAATATAACAGTTGTATGGGTCTCAGCCAGGCTCCTGTGTCTTTTCTGCCTGCCAGTTTCAGATTGCTGTATGAAATGGATGCGTGTTTGCACACAGACACGATCACAGCAGGTAGCGGCACCGCGAGTCCAGCGGGCTGTTGACCCGTGCTGTAGGTAAAGGCGGAGGCCTTGCTTCTTACGTGGAGAGGAGCAACCCGAGGCCGCCGGGCCGGCGAGCTGCAGCGAGGGGCAGCTGTACGGGGAGAGCAGTGAGTACCCGCGGATGCTCACGCGGGCCGGGCGCGAGCGTCCCCGCAGCAGGGGCAGCGTGGGGGAGAGGAGCCTCAGGGGGAAACACGGAGCACAGCAAATTTGGCGCAAGAACGAGAAGCCACCTGGGGGCTCCTCCTCGTGGTGAGCTTTGAGCAGGCCCGATAACCCCGACTGTAGCGTGGATAAGGAAACGCTTCATTCCAGGCCATCAGAAGCCCCAGCTCCCATCTCGCTAACGCAAAGATAAGCTGAAAGGAGTATAGTGGCGGCTAAGGAGGCTTTACTGAGGCAGAAAAACATGGAAATCGGAACTGGGCCCGGCAAAAAATGAGTATTTTCCCCATTTATTTTCATCTTTAAAGACAACTAACAAGTACAAATTTCAAATAGGGAATAGCTGCGTAGGGTTTCATTTTCGCTCCTTTCAAATGTTGCAAGGTTAATAAAGTCTTATTCTGGGTTAGCAAGCCCGAGGACCCAGAAGGTTTCCGTGGGGGTCTCGTTCCCCAGAGCCTTGGCTCTCCCCGCTGAAGCGCAAGGGCTTCGCTGCCACGGCAGCCGGCGCTGGGGCGGGTGAGGGCACAGGCACTGCAGGGCCACAGGTCCTGTACCAAAACAGGCCGGGCTTCGCTTAGCGAAGTCAGTAGCATCACAGCGGAATGGAAAAATAAACCCTCTTCTTCTACAAGCTTTAGCGTTCTGGTTAAACCCTCCCTCCTTCCCCGTCCCTTTATGAGGAACTTGACTTAGCTGTTAACACTTGAGCGTTACAACACAAACAAACAGGCCTTCGATGGGGGCGCAGGGCTCGATGCAGTTGCCTAGACGTGTGCACGGGCTGCCCTTGGAGGGGCCCCAGAGGCGCAGCTCTCCTCTGGGGCCCGCATCACGTCCCCCAGCGTCGTGGGGCTGGCGCGGGTCTCAGCTGGTGGCACACCGCTAGGCAACTCCATCAAGCCCCTTTCCAAAGGGCTAGCTGAGAGGAGCAGCACCAGTGACTGGCGTTACAATGGAATCTGCTTCGGCATTCCCAAGGGCTTAGTTAGGCGCTGTCAGGAGCCCATCTCCCCCCTTCCCTGCCCCGGCACGCAGATAGCCTGCGCTCCCGCAGCCTGCAGCTCGCCTCGCTCGGCCCGGCCCTTCGCATCCCCGGCTCCACGAGCCCAGGCGAGGGCTGGCGTGAGCACATCCGACAGCAGGTTCTTCTGCCAGCCTCCAAACAGGTCCTTCCCAGAGCATCTTCCCATTCGAAACAGAGCCACAAACTTGGACACCATTCCTCCACCAGCCTCATTACCTGCGTTTTTGTGCTATGCTCTGCGTTTTGTCCAGCAAGGCAAAATGCAACCGCTTTCTCAAACAGGCTGTCATGTTTTTAGTATTTTAAGCATTCTAAGCCAGTCTGTTCATGTCTCACTCAGACTGGTAACCAATACTACCTAAACATCATCAACTTCATGGTCGCTCAAAAAAGTGACTCGTTCAGGATGATTCAGTCTTGACAGTTTGAATGTGGGAAGATTTCGGAGGAGGAGTGAGATTGTAAATATCTGTTTGAAAAAACATTGCTGCATCACACACACACAAAGAGGGAGATTCTTTTAAAACTGCCTTAAAAAACAATTCTGAATGACGAAATCTCCCTCCAAACGATTGCCACTTGGTAGACCTAGGGATAAGGCGCTTTGGGCGAATTCTGGCAACCAGAAGTGTTTGGAATCAGGTCCAGTTTCAGAGATGAAAACGTAGTTTTAGGAGCTGATCTCTCAGTCTGAATTCGCATCAGCACCAGTGACTGAGCGCGGCAGGACCAGCAGTGTCTGCGGGATGGGGTCTGCCCCGCACGGCTGGGGTCTGGTCTGGCAGGGCACCGCACGCCTGTGTGTCCCCGTGACCGCAGGGACGATGGGGATCCCCAGCACCTCTTACGTTCAGGCCCGGGAGCATCATTTCCCGCTCTCACCATCAGCTACAGATGTTGATAATTATAAGTGTTTTGCCTTCATCCGAATTGCCCAGAGCTGTAAAATGACCTCTCTCAAGTATAAATCAGTCCAGATATAAACCTCCTCTCCCACTCTTCCCTACGCTCCTGCCCCGTCCCGTACCTTCCCTCTCGCAATTCTTTACCTCCTTCCACAATTTTATACCTAGTTTTCATGGACCCACAGAAATGCTTTTGTAAATAATGCTGTACAGTTTGTAACCGTCATGTAAGCCTGTCATCAGTGCCAGAGTCCGTCTTGCCCTCTCGCACGTTTTAAAATCAACAGAGGAAAGTTAGAGCGAACGGCCCACAAGTGAGAGCTATAGGGTCATCTCTGTGTGGGACAAATGTATATTCCTGTAAGATTGCATTTTTATCTAAGGAATGATGTTATTTTAAAATTGCTAATAAATTTCTAAACAATGTCCAGAGCTGTTCAGTATTGTAAGCATTGCGAGGACGCCGCCTTCGCTGCCTGCCCCGCGCGCTGCCTCGCGCGCTGCCGCGTGGGCCGCTGCCACCCCGAGCGCCGCGGCGGCCCCGCTGCAGCAGGGAAGGGGCTGCAGGGCGCCCCGAGGGGCCCCGGGCCGCCCCGCTAACCGGCCGCCAGCGGTGTCACAGGACGGGGAAATCCGGCGGGTGATTCAAGCCCGTAGTTGTTGCTCGCGTGAGGGCTTGGAAAGAGGAAGATTGCCAGGAACCGCCTCGCTGCCTTCGGCTAGACATTGCTCACCACGAGCAGCTTAAGAAACCGCCGTTTCACCATGGGCAGCGCTCAGCCGCCAGCACCAGCCCAGCAAACACCTCAGCCTGGCTGAGACACCCAGGGCTCCCCGGGGCCGGGACAGGCTGCGTGCAGAGGCCGCGCGGAGGCCGCGGTTTTGGTGCCGAACAAGGTGGAAGCCGGTGGCAGCGGTGTCACCGCCTGCGGTCTGAGGTGCGAAACGCGAAGGGAAGCCCTGTGACAGCTGAGGCCCTGCGAGCAGCAGGCAGGAACGCGAGGTTTGCACGGGATCCCATGAGCGACACGCGCCTAGCGCGTCCCCCGACGGAGACGTGAACATCGCGGCATCCCCTCCCGCCGGGGCGCTCACGGCGGCGCTCGCAGCCCGTCGCTGGGGCCGACCGCACGGAGAGCGCCGAGCCCGCGCGGGTTCCCCCCCGAAACCAAGGCCAGGCCCGGGGGAAGCCGGCCCGGGCGCCCCGGCCCCACGGCTCCCC
>VWPW01025290.1:1074546-1101364 GCA_013389825.1 Crypturellus undulatus
GCCGACGCTGCGCGGGGGAGGGCGGCGGTGGCGGCGGCCTCCTCCCGGCGCCAACGGTCGCCAACGGCCGCTGACCGCGGCGCGGCGGGCGCCCCTTCCCTGCCCCGTTCCGCCGGGCCCAGGTTTCTTTTCGGCGCCGTTTCCCGGCGGAGGGGAGCGGAGGCGGCGGGGGTGGTCCCGGTGCCGTCGAGGGTCGCCTCGCGTTCCCCATGCTTTAACGGGTCCCTCGCGATTTTGCCTCCTCCCGGCGCCAACGGTCGCCAACGGCCGCTGACCGCGGCGCGGCGGGCGCCCCTTCCCTGCCCCGTTCCGCCGGGCCCAGGTTTCTTTTCGGCGCCGTTTCCCGGCGGAGGGGAGCGGAGGCGGCGGGGGTGGTCCCGGTGCCGTCGAGGGTCGCCTCGCGTTCCCCATGCTTTAACGGGTCCCTCGCGATTTTGGCTGCAAACTGGGGGGTCTCTGCTGAAGGAGCAGCTAAACAACCTCTCTGTTTTTCAAGTTTTGCAAAAGCTCTTTTTTTTTTAAGTTACCCTTCCTCCCAGCATAACCAGGCAGAAAGAATATGAGATAAAAGTGCAACTGTGGTGTACATAAGTAGTGAAGTAACCAACGTGAACCAACTTTTATTGGCCTGAAGTATGAGTCCTAACAGGTGTTTGCTTTGGGGGAAGTTATCTAAGATGCCCATAAAGATGCATAGAAGGGGGGAAGATATTTCTCGTTAATAATAACGATGTGTGCATAGTCACAGGGTCACAGTTATCTTCCAAGCTGGAAAGACTTCTGTGTCATGATGCACCACCAGCAGCCTGGAGAAGGCAGCTATTCGGATGTGGTTACTCATATGTCAAGCCAAGTGTTTGCTTTGGGATGATAGGTTTATAAGTGAGCATGCAGTAAATAAGTGATGTGCTGTTTCTAGCCAGCTCCACTGCCTTTTTCTGTTTCTAGCTCTTCAGAAGAAAATTTCCCTCACTGTATTAAATCAGGATATGCGTGGCCAACTACAGGAAGAAAATGTGACCTTTAAAAGAAAACATAACCCCAGTTGTTACATGGCACATCTCCTCTTTCTGAGTGTCTTCTGTATGCATCACGGGGACCATGATCTAGTGACCTATTCTCTGCTGAGACTATTTTAAACTTCTGATATGCTGAGCTGAGGAGCATATCCTGTGATCCCAGTCCCTTCTTTATGTCTCGTGAGAGACGAGTCCTCTCTGACACTTGTGTTGTTGTTCCTCTATAATCTTCCTTACATATTTCCTATTTGTTGTGTATTCTGCCTCCTGCCCTAATATTTAATCATGAACTTATCCACATCAGCTTCTTCTGTGCTGACTTGACAGTACCCTGAGAATACAATCTGCTTTTGTGATTTTACTATAGCCTGGACATTAGGAGTTTACCAAATGCCAAACTTTAGGAAAAGGGAAAGAGGAGACTACAGGATCGCATAGGGAGGATGCTGATCATCCTCCCTATGTAAGATTACATAGGGAGTTTGGAGCCAAGTGGCTCTGTCTTCTTAATGTTTGAGAATAAAGCATTATGGAGTTTCTGGGAGTCCGTGGGTGCTCTGGACTTAACGGACTCCATCTTCCTAGTTGAACATCCTGTTGCAGGGAAAGTAAACCAGGGATTGTCAGCAAGAGTGCAGCCAGTGTCACTGACCTCTGCTGAGGGGGTGCATGGCCCTATGCACTTGTGGGTCGGTGAATGTGTAAGCCTGCTACTTTGGTGGCTCTTTCAGTAAGTCATTTTCTAAAATGCTGGCCAGTTTATGAAAAATCAGTAGGCTGCAGCAAATGTGTAGCAACCTCTTTAGAAGTAGATGTGAAGCTGCTGACACAGGAAAACTACCATCAACCCAAACAATGACAGTTGACAACATCTTCCCCTTCTGTTCCTCTCGGTTGTGCTGTTCTCAGGGGGCGATCCTGCCGTTTGTTGACTGCAATGTGGTTTGAAAGGGAAACTGTTGCCGAGCCAGCTTGGTGAGACACATTTCCTTTTCCTAAGCCTCGGCGCTCGTGCTGTTGCTTCCGAATGTTAGAGGAGGCCAGAGCCAGTAATGGTGGCTTTTCAGCAAAGCTCTCATCTGGCAGGGGCTGGAGACAGGGTGGAGAAGTGTCACATGAGCAGATGTGTAGTAACTGAGGTGGGTGAGGCGGGGAAAAACGTCAGGTGAACTGGAGCTCATCTTACTGAAATGACAACACATATACTTAATGGATCCCCCTCAGCACCACTTCATTAAATGGGTTCTGCTGCATGTGAGGCTGGAATAACGTGGTTGCCGATCCAGTTCTTTCTAGTAACAGCTAAGCACGTCATCCATGGGGAGGTTCTGCCCTTGCAGCGCGCCTAGGGAGGAAACATCCCACAGACTGAATGCCCGTGTGGTTGCTCACACTGAAGGGCTGAATCACCACGGCGGGTCACGGCTCTAAGCACTTTGCAGCACGGCATGCCTTGTGTCCCACAGAAGCACGGTGCTTCTGACCCCGCTCTGCTTCAAACTCCACATAGGTGTGTGTACCTCATGTATAGACACTAAAGGGGAAGTTCATGCAACTCCTTTCATGAAGGAAGCGGCAAAGGTGCACAGTCTTTTCCCATATCTTCTCTTCAAAGCTGTTAATTTGCCTTTACTGTTGACCATCTAAATTAAAATATCCCAATAATTTCAGGGAAGATATTTTTTTCTTCCTAGCATTAAACATTTTTCTGTAGATATTCTTGTAAAACATGAATATCCCATACATGTCCATTTCTGAGAAGTGAGGGATCAGGAAAGGGAAATTACAGTAAATTTTAAACCAGTCAAGTTTTGAAATCGTGAAATCATATGGAATAGCTCATAGATGAGAGGCAAACTGGCAAATTTTGTGAGGTTCCCATTTAGTATCAGCTTTTTTTTTTTTTTTTTTTTTTTTTTTTTTTTTTTTTTTGAAGTTGGATACCTTCCCAGCTCAGTGCATTTTCTTGCCAGTTACCACAGTATCCTGCTGGGAAGTCTTGGCCTTTTATTAATTTAATGATTGGCTTACTGTGACACAGTGCTTTTAATCAGTTCTCAGATTCACATGGGTCGTGTTGTATGTGGTCTGCTCTGTGATGTCAAAAGCAAAAGTAAAGTGGGTGGGGGAGCGAAAACATTTTTTAGCTTTCTTTGTGACACATATGAGTTGATGGTGCTTGTCCTCATCCGTTGATCCTTCTTTTGTGCATCACTTTGCAGTCTTTTTGTTTTAATTTTTATGCTTCCTGTCTCTGCAGATTTGCCCCGGGGGCCTGAGAGGTGGTAGGAAAGCGATGAGAGGGTAACATCTCTGTTTAGTGAGTTCTATAACACTATGCACAACCTGTTGCCTGCCGGTGGGCTCCAGCTTTGGCCTTTACATAGAGCTCTTCATTTTTGCCTCCTTTCCCGCCATTTGTCTGTTTACTGGTCTGTGGTATCCTGCCTGGTACGCCCTGCTCAGTCCTGTAAATGTTGCCTGTGGGCTCCTACCTTTATGTGGGAGCATAAAAAAAAAAATCTCTGTAATCTGATTTCTGTCTTATCATCTACCCTCCTCCTTTCTACTGATTGCAACTTAGTTCATGCAGTTGTTGAGTGAACTCAGAGCTGCGGGGCCGACTGGACTTGCCTGGCCCTGCAGAAGGGGCACCCATGAGCAGCAGTGGTTCCTCCTGGCACTGAAGAGGCAGCAGGGCAAATGGAGAAGTAGGTTCTGTGCCCTCAACAGCTCACGAAATCTATAGAATTAAGCACTGGTCCAGCTTCTGACAAGAACTGAGCTTTGGCAGGGAGGGAAAGTGTTAAAATTCATTGGATGCTGGGCTAGGGCAAGAGGGTATGTTGTAGTAAGAGCTTTTTCCCCGTTAAAGATGACATATCCATGCATAAGGGAAGGTGGAAGTTCCATGCCTAGCATGTCCAAGGGAGGATTTAATCAGCTGCTTGATACCTCTGGGTTTCTTGCATGACTTTTGCATTCTGTTGATAAAAGCAGAGATCTCACTTTACAATGTGATAGCAGTTCCTAACTGTAAGTTTATATTTGTAAAACATTCTGGAAATAGATCTGCTTGAGGAGAATAAAGCTGAATTGATGGGTTTTTTTTTGTTTTGTAACAACAGAATTTTTTCGCAGCTTAGTTTGACTCAGACTTTAGGACTGACATTTTACTGAGTTTTCTTAATTAATTCCTGTTTTTTTGGCCATAGTTCTCTTTCTGGCACAGAAGAATATCTTCAGCTGTAATCAGTCCAAATCAGCTGGGCTGCAGCTTAGTATCCTAAAAGGAGATGAGAGTTTTCCTGGTGACAGCTTTCAAGGAATACCTCAGAGTCCTTGTATCGCTGCCTGCACTGAGGCTTGTTTTTTTTCCTGCTGCTGGCTTCATTTTCCTGCCCCAAGAGAGGAGCCTTCTTGGCTATATAAACTATTTCTTCAGGGCCCTTGGGGCAGCAAGTCACCCCTGTAATGCTACAGGCAGGAGGCCAGCAGCAAAAGGGGTGCAGGCTGCCCTGTGGAGGGAGGACCCTTCTTGTTCCTGTGACGAAGCAATGTCTGGGACAGTTTGACATGCTTCAGTGTAGTCAGTCAGGGTAAACAGATGCCACCTACACAGCAGACAAAGAGGCTAACGTTTGATAGGAAAAAATGTATGGGTGTAGCCCCCCCCAAAACCCTGAGTAGATCTGGGGGAATGCTGACTTACTGGAATCACTCTAGGCAGTTGTCCCAGTAGAAATCCAGTGCTGACGGTTAAGAGAGATTTTGAGTGACAAATTTCAGTCAGTTCGTGAGCCCCCATCAACAAACTGATGGTACCGGATGCAGCTCCTTATAAGTTAATGATGTCGGATAAGGAGCAGCCCCATCCCTTCTGAGAACATCATTGCAAACACCTCGCCAGGCACAGCAGAGCTGGGCGAAGAGCGAATCTGTTTGCCTGCTGTGCTGAATCAATCTTCCTATCTGTAGCAAAGCAAAAAAACGGAAATTGCAACACTTCCTTGGTTAACCACGTCTTATCTGCTAATAAACAGAAACACTAGCACTCAAATGAAAGCAGATGTTGCTGCTGTTTAGGCAAATAAGGTATTATAATTTATACAAGGGCTTTATCATGTTGCAGTTTACAATAATCACTGATAACTGAAACAGCAAGAGGACATATTAAATGGTAGGTTTTATTGGAAGCCCTTAACCTATGGGGAGAAAACGTGTTTATGAGCCCACTGGTGCAAGGAACATTGTCAGGTTAAATGTCTTGTTCCCCCCACCTCCAAAAACAAGACAACAACAACAAAAAAGTGAGAAAAGTCTAATTATGTATTTGAAATGTTAGGAGTAAATTCCTTTCATAGCTTATCTGCTTTTCCGTACTACCTAGTTTGTTTTTGGTCAGTCTATGCAGTTGAGTGTTTTTTTTCCCATTGTCAGAAGATTTAGATTTTCAGATGCTATGTATGAATGTTCCAATGTAAAAATAAATAAAAATTAAAAACAAAAAAGGAGACACAAAATTGTGATAACACTTTTTATGTATATTTCTAAACCTTTTTTTTCTGAAGATTGATGAAATCAAATGCTCTGGAAGATTTGCCTGCCTGTTTGCAGTAATTTGAATGTGTGCAATATATTTGTGAGACTGTAATTCAGATTAAACTGGTATTTGATATTCAAATTGGTCAAGTTAATTCCTTTAGTTGTGGCCGTTTTGACCTTTTGAGCTCACTGAGGATAATGAAAAATACATTTTGCATATCTCTACTAGCTGACATTTAAGTGCATATATTCAGTTTGTCCTTGGTTATGCCAGAGCTCCTCTGCCCTGCACAAATAAGCTTCTGGTGGCAGTTACATCAGGACTTCTATCTAGAAAAACACTGTCCACTTCCAGCGTCGTTAGTGCTGCAGCCTGGGAACGAGGCTGGGGAGCCAGCAGCAAGTTGGAAATGACAAAGAGATCCAGAGCAAAAGGAGGGCACGGGAGGTTCTGCACAGGAGCTGCTGGTACTGGGGGTCAGGGAGGAGGGTATCAGAAGTGGGAAGCAGCAGGAAAGGTTAAACATGGTGCTGCTTATCCCTCTTCCCACCCCCACACCCTGCCTCATTTATAAGGGAAGCTGTAACAGTGAAAAGTAACTGGAATATTTGTGCCAGTTGTAGCATGCTACCTGAACCCTATTTTAGCACTCTAAAGAAGATTTCATTTAAAATTTTAATCGAAAAAATGAAGAGGCCCGGTGTTTGGTAGCCAGAAGGAAAGTAGTTCCTCATCAAGCCTTAGTTTTCAGGCAAAATGTTGTGTAGATGTGCGCATGTTCGAAGTTCAGGGTGGCTGATTAGACAAATTCCTTCCTTTGAATTCATTGAAAAGAAACAGTGTTTCTTAGATTATAATAAATTATATAATATTGGTCAATTCTAGGTACTGCATTGAATCTTTTTAGCACAGCCATTTCTGTATTACTGCTTATCAGTATGCAGATGTGCTTACCTGCAGAACACACATGAAGCCCACGTTGATTACTTGTTATTACACTGATTTTTGTAACAAAGGCCTGGAAGAGATTCCTATTTTTCATCTTCATTTTTTTTCCTTATAAGCATGAGGAGCTAAATGCCAAATTGGCCTGCATCAGCTGAAGGTTAATGAGAGTGCAGGTGTGTAAGTTGAAATGTGACCAATTGTGTTTTAACACATTTAAAATAAGCAGTTGTTCCTTGTAGTCTGTGCAATACCTGAACTCACCCATCACCTACCTTCTGCATTTCCTTCAAATACAGCAAAGTTTATTAATTGCTGTGATGTTTTGCCTTGATTAGGGCTTGTCTCAAGCTAGGATGCAGTCCTATGTGTTTTTTTAACCAGGCAGCACTGCTGTGAAGAAATAGTGTCCTCCTGCCTCCCCAGGTGGGATGGCCTGCTCAGCCTCTTCGTGGCCTCTCTTGCACAACTAGCTCTGTGGTAAACCAGCATGGGGAAAGTCTTCTGCACTGCTGAGTTCCTCTGCCTTCTCTTGGATGGGTTTCAGCCTGGATCCAGATGCCCGCGTAGCCACCTAAATGCTTGTGCCAATACAGGAGGTGCGCAACTGGGGTGTTATCGAATGAAAGTGTGGGCCTGCGTCTCTGGCACTGGTGCTGTCTAATTTCAGCTTAGTGGCTGTGAAATGCCAACCTGCTTTGGTGGGCTGGAGCATGAGTTCACTTTGGACAAGGCACAGGAAGCTGGTTTTGTTACATGCCGTCCCTATGAAAAATCTCGGTAAACGCGTCCACGGACCTCCTTTACTTCACCCCAGATTCCTGGCTTTACCGAGTTAAAGCACAGCCCTGTGTCTGCAGGAATGAGTTATGCTGTGATGACAGCTTGACACCTTCGAGGGTCAGGGCATGGGAAGAGAGTGGGAGGGGAGCTAGTCTTTATTGTGATTTATCTCTGAGATTTATCTTGAAGTGAGAGCTTTGCACTTTATCATGATTGGGTTTTGCGTCATGCCAAGCAAGCTTACGTGGCGCTTTTCTCTTGTGACCAAGGGGCTTCCAGAATAAACGAGATGTGAATGGGGAAAACCAGGCCCAGCTGTATAACTTCCGCTTGCTTTTTCAAGTCCAGGGCAGCCTTGTCTTCGATAGGAAAGTGTCTGTAGCTCTTGAAAATATAAACACCACATATTCCATCTAGACCTTGCGTTTACTAAGGGGGTTGTCCTTTTTCCTGTCCCCAGTTTTTACATGACAGCGGGAAAAAAAACTGGCCACAAGTGCCTCAGCTTTTCTGCTGAGGAAAGTAGCGTTTGTTACTGTGTTTTTCCTGTCACTTGTCCAATTTGTGTTTTGTGAGCATCTCTGCATGGTGTTTTCGGATCTGAGGAGATGATGTTCTGCGCACCGCTGAATGCAGCCCATAGTGGCAGACGGGGCTGCAGGCAGCTCGTGCTTCCAGTTGAGTGACCGTAGGCCTCACAAGCACTGCTGCTGTCATCACTCCTTGTTGGCAGGGACTTAAAGCAGTGATCTTTAAAAACACATCCATCCACTTCAAGCAGGGTATTTCACATCACTTTCAGTTTTGGTTGTAACAGTGGGATTTTTGAAAGGTTTTTACTATTGTTATGCTTTTTTCCCTCTTTTCAATTTTATTCTATTATGGCAGCTAGTGCTGTCACTTAAATGTGCACCTTGGGTGTTTGGAGGTTTTATCCTTTGCTTTTCTACTTAAACTTCATGTATTTTCTGATGATCAAGTCTTCCAGCCTGTCTTTGCCCACTGAACTGTTTGGTATCTGTCAGATAGAAGAACATAAGCCTTCTGCCACCAAATAGAAGCAAATTAATGTCAAGTTACTTTCTATTTTGTGCGTAACCTACTTGTTTCTTTTCCTCCCACAGGATTTAAACTGCATCGTAAGAAATAGTAAGTCTTCTTTTTTTTCTCTCTTCTTATCAGACCTTTTTATTTTTCTAACCATCTTCAAGCAGCATTGCTGTTGTACTTCACTTCTTTTCTCAGGATTATCAGTAATGTTAAAATAGTATCAAGCAGTTTTTCATCTGATATATGAATAGATCTGCAGAACTTCTTGGTACTTCACTGCAGTGGTTGTGCTAGACGAGCTGCTTTCTGTTCCTGTCCCCACCCCGTGCTGGGCAGGCACAAGTATTTACGCAGCTGCACTAGGTGAGCCAGGCCCCCGAGCTGGCTATACTGAAAGCAGGCAGGTTTAAAATTGCTTTTGCCAAGAGAAGAGAGCAAAACAAGGGCTTGGGTTTGCACTAGCAACTGAAGTGCCATTAGAGTGCCCCTTGACACTCTAAGCCCACCTGCAGCTCCACTGTTGCTTAATGCACTGCCTTATTTGAGCGTTTTTTTGGCCTTAAAATCCACCCTGTGATTCTAGCCGTGTTTTTCTCCTCTAGGGGAAAGAATCTGTGCCTGGTACATTCTGCCCAAGAATATGTTGTTTTTCTAGGCTCCTCTAGAGATGTGTGGTTTTTTGGGTTTTATGTTTTTTTTTCTTGTCTGTTTATTTTGGTAAAATGAGCATCTGAAGAGAGTCTAACTTTTTCCTAAGCCTAAGAACATGCTGACATCAGAAGGGATGGTGCCAACTTTCCACCACTCCCATTTGAGAACTCCTATCACTGGCCCAGCAAAAAAAAAAAAAGGAAGTATGCAACCTTTCATTTAGCAGCATGTATTTTGTTGGCTTAGGCGAAAACTGCATGTTTCCATCTTATTTGGATGCTGGGAGCCTCAAACTACGAATTATCTCTTTGCATTTCATTTCAAAATTACAGCATTTTAATGTAGGTACATGGAAAAGCTAAAGAATATAATGCCTATGTCTCCAAAGTCTGCCTTCTACCTGACATTTTGCCAGTTTTATTTCTTTTTTGAAATATGCAGTGATCATGCTGGCCTCCTCATACATTTCATAGATTACATGGCACAAACAGCTCACGTGCAGTAGTTTTACTACAAGGTTTTACTGAAGTACAATTATTCAGTTCATAAATTCTCATTAGGTATATGTGGCCTGCCCAACTTGTATGTACATTGCAGAGTGTCAAAAATTTTTATCTGAATAGTTCCAGTATGTGCAATGACTAAGGTATTTGATACAATTTTTGATACATGCTTTTAAAAATACATAGCATCAGGCCTGTGCATGCTGTCCCCATTAAAACCATCCAAACTAATGATTTCCCATCGGCAGATTGACCTTGATATTTGTCTGCCAGTTTTTCCTATGTCTGTGCCTCATAGTTATTCAGTGGAGCTGTTTTTAATATGCTCTGATGGTAAGTCAAATGTCATACACAAATCTAAGATTATGTCTGCCCATAAAACCTGCCATACCTGATGTTTTTTTTTCCTGATGAGATTGCAGGACCTATTGGTGTTATAGTACCATGTTGACTGGCATTACTTATTTTTCTATCTGGAGGGCTTATTAGTTTAGGAAAAGTTTGATAAGAGCTGTAAGGTGAAGTGAACCATGTATCTGAAAGACCTTTTTATCATTGGATAGCTTGAAATTAGTATTTCTCTTCTGACATTGATCTGGTTCTGCAACAAGGTATGGACTTCCTGCAGGAGAGACTGAGTAAACTTACTTGACCTGTTTAACCAGGCAAGATTGCAATAATAATCCATTTCATGGATTTTAAGGAAAAGAGGAAATATATATTACTAGAATGTGTGACTTCAGGGTATTACAGACCATTTAGCATACTTGCATTTCCTAGTTTGTACTTGAGTCTATGCATACTGGAAACTTCCTTTATTAGCTGTGAAGCAGTCTGAAGAAATTGTCACCAAGTTTTGCCTTTGGAGTACAAAATGCAGACCATAGTTTGAACTAAGCTGCTCTTGTACCATTCTATAAAAGGCAGCACATGCATTTAATAAATTGCTGAGCCTGACAAGATATCAAGAGAGATGGAAGCAAGATAAACTTAGGACTAGTGATAATTTGTTGTCAGAATGAAAAGCACTTTGAAATCGTAATTTTTGTCTCAAGGAAAGATTTCCTCTGTCCTGCTCCTAACTAGCAGCTTTCACTTGCTGGACAGGTACCTGCATGGAAACGAGTTGGCTGCAAGTTTCAATGTGGACGCCTTCTGCTCCGAGTAGTCTTCATGTCTCTTCTGGTGTTTTCCGTCAGATAGATGGAAAACTGTTCCCTGTGCTTCGGATAGAGTGGAAGGTGGCTACTGATGGTAAGTGGTGGCAGTTTAACAGGAACATGGAGCAGAGGAATTAAGTGTGGTCTAGCAGGGACAGAGAGGAAAATTAGTACTCCAAGTCTTTGGCTGGTTTACCCATGGAAGCAGAGCTTAGAGATTTGAAGGCTTGGCTTCTTTGTTTTGTTTTAGGCTTGTTGTTTATTTTTCTTATGAGGGGAAACTTCGTCTATGGACAAATGGGAATGGATTTGAGAGGGAGCAAATAGTTGCTTAGGTTCTATTAACCTAGTGCAAATTCTTTCCACTTAGGATACTGGAGCCCTTGTGGCTCAGATTTCCTATGTGCACATGTATCTTGATAAAGAAATAGTTGTCTCATTGCTGGGACAAGTACCCATAAGTGAATGAGGTACTTAACAAGTACCAGTAAATGTTTGGGTTCTGTCTGTTTTTTTCTACTCTCCAAATGCCTTTGATTTTTTCATTCATTTATGGTGTTCTCCTGCCTTCCCTTGTCCCCAGTTTTGCACTGATTTGCAGTGGGCAGACATGCATTCTCTTTCTGCTTGAACCCAGGGCCACCCTGCAGAGCTTCTTTATATGAGAGAGCTGGGCTAGTGAGGAAACAGGCAGGCTTTCATAGCGCAGCCGTGCTTAGAAATGTGCTGCCTGGGATAGCTTATGTCAAAATAAAAGCCTATTTGTGCTGGTGCCAGAATTGCGTAAAGCAGCCCTGAGCAGCAGGGCTGAACACGACACCTGCAAGCTGGGAGCTGCCGTCAGGCCTGGAACCATGAGGTTCTCTGCCTCGCTGCCCCTGGCTGCACGGCGGGAGCCCTTGCTGTGCAGGACGAGCTCTTATCTGGAATTGCTGTTTGTCAGCCCTGTGTGCACTCTTCTCCATGGCTAGACACCTTTATGTCAGTGTTCCCAAGTCTTCCGAGCACTGAGATTGTGACAGGACTAGACTCGGGGTGAGGGGGATCACCCGTATGTGGCAGGAAAGAAAAACCTCTCCCGCTCTGTGCCTCCAGCCAGCATCCAGTTTCTCCGGGGGGCAGAGCTGGCCGTGATGCAGGTGAACAGCAATCAACAAATCTGCGCCCAGTTTGATTTTCAGAACAACTTGATGCTTCAGGTCCGTCCGGATGGAGGCCGGGTGAGTGCAAAGGACTCTAAGCTACCTCTCCCAGTCTCCGGGCTTGTTTGAGTTGTGCCTGTAATAGAGGAGACGTATGAATGAAAAGCACAGGCAGGTGAGTCACGAGAGCTGATGTAGCGACGCAGACACTGAGCCTGAGGCCTGTAATTTCCAGTTTATTTTATGGTTTTGTGTAGCTGTATGCAGTTCCTTAGCTATCCTGGTTTCTCTTTCATTTTTACTGTCCTCAGGTTATAAAAGCCTTCTGATATTTTGTTGTTCTCAGTTCAGTGCCTAGCGCATGTCATTGTCCTAAATGTGCTTAAAATGAATGCTTGTGGCAGTTTTTGTTTTCTTCTTGACAGCTGTGACACTGTCTTTAACTCTGTCTTTCCTTGTGCTTCCATTTCTCTCTTGTACTGTCCTGTTGTAGATAAGAGCACGAATCTGGGCTTTATCTTTTCACCTTATGCTCATGGATTAGGAGTGTCCACAGCTCCCTTTATAACAATAGGAAGTTTGATTTCATTCCTTTGCTTGCCTTATTGGACTGAACCTAAAAGTTCTTCTATGCTGAAAAGCAGTACAGAAAGGAAATATGGCCAGGTATGGAGCTATACATATATAACTGCAGTTATAAATGTTTAGCTTTTGCATGCTTTGGCTCTCAAGACCATATAGGATGGAGGGACACAATGGAACAATACCAAGTCAGCTGTTAATTTCAGTGCCTTGGTGACACAACTATTCATTTTTAAGTCCTTTTGAATGCTTTCTTTTAGTGGAACTTCAGTTTTGACCGCTTTGAGGTGGAGCCTGGCCAGACTTACCAAGTGACTGTTTATCACCTACCCAAACTGGGTACACATGGAGACTACAACTGCAAGTCCATGCCTTTCACGATGCCTGGTAAGTGGGGCTGTCTTTCACTAGGTCTTGAGCTTGGGATTTTGTTTGTGAAGTGGGTTTTTCTCCAGCCTGGGTACGTGAACTGGGAGCCATGTTGTGAAACTCTTGTTCTTTCTGGATATATCTGTTTTGAAGACTCAGTTTACTAATATTTTTTACAGCACTGCTGTTGTTTAACCCCAAAAGGTGCGTGTAATTTGTACTAAAAGCCACCATCCTTGCTTCTGGAATCCGCTCACTGAAATCGAACACACAAATCTCTGGTTGGAAGAAAGCGTTTGTGGAAGAACAGTACAGTGGAGTCCAGACACTTCCATTCTGAGTGACTGGATGGAAGACACTGATATAAAAATGTTTATATGCCATCCAAAAAGCTGGATGGAGTTTTGGACTTGGGTCTGTGAACTCTGAGGCATTGCTCATTAGCAATTCTCCCGCAGTTGTGGTTAAACATATTCATATTAAAATTTGAAGATTAATATAGGTGCCCCTCTAAGAGGCCATTTGAAGATGATAAATTACATTTGCTGGGTTTGGTTGCTGAAACGTTGATCAGTGGAGCAGCTAAAAACATATTTAATCTAGTTGAACAAGGCTCTAGACTGGTCTTTCATATTCTCTACAGACCATCAGTGCTGCGTTGGTTTAATTTGAAATCTTTGGAAGTTGCCCCTGTGCTTGTGGAAGGTAAAGTACAGACCAAAACTTTACAAATTGAGATGAATAAAACTTAGCTTCTGATGTCGAATTTAGGCACTTAAGGGTTGGTTTAAAAGGCAGAGGTAGAAAAAAAAATCAAGAGACTAGATAGAGTTGCATCTGACCCTTTTTCGCACAAATGAAAATATTCCTCTAACTGAAAACTTAGGGCAGGGTGTTATAGTTTGTGGGGGCTTATTCTTCTTTTTGTTTTTCCCTTGAATATGTTGAGAATCTGCAGTTCTGTCTGGCTGCACTCACCAGTTCGTAAATGCTTGGCATTCAATACCCAGCTTAAACCATCATTTCCTTGTTACCTTGCTTAGATTTGGGAGCAGAACTCTATTTATGAAAAAGTATGTGGTATGTCAGTCAGCGTGCATCTGGAGAAGCACAGCAGTCGCTTGCTTTTTAGCCCTGGTTATATGGACCACTTTCTAGCTCTGATCCCCTAGTTCTTCTGGAACCTAACGTATTGTGTTGAGGTCAGCAGTTGCGGGGAGCTTTGCTGATTAGAGTTTATGCGTGAGCTAGAGGGTCATGAACTTGACAGAAAGTTGGAAATTTAAGATCAGTGGTATTTGCTTTCATTTGTTTCAGCAAGCAGTGCTAGGGAGTTGTTTCACTTTCTTTTTGCCTCCAGACCCAGGAGGAAAAATATTTTAGCCTGACACTTGTGAATCCCACACAGCCATGAGTGTGAATTTCAACATGAAAAAGCAGGACCCATCTGCTAAATAAAGCCAAGAGAAATATAAATGTAGAAAAGCTTTTATAGGGTCAAGAAATAGATTCCAGCCTGCTGGTTGTCCTAAGACAGAACTCTTTTAGAGGAATCAATGGCTGAGGTTCTCTACAGGCAGGTCTGGAGATCAATATAAATTTGCAACTCTCCTCCCTTGAGAATGTGTTATCATATGACCCTCTCTGCACAAGTCTCCCACCAGCAAGGGCTAAGCATTAATATTTGCCCACATTAGAAGCACTGTATGGTTTTAGTCCTTTCTCAGTAATACCTCCAACCTTAAAAACATAACATCAGTGGAAGGGATAGTTTCTGCCTTGGAAATTGCCATATTATTGTCATGCAAAATTTTGCTGCTACACTGAAACAAAGGTCCCTTGCTCCCTGAGTAGGGCTCCAAGTTAGGTGTCTGGTTTCTGTTAAAGAGGGTGCTTTTCTTGAGTGGAAGTGCAATATTCCTGACCTGTCAACTGATGGTGTCTCTTTCCTGCAGACTGCAAGGACTCTGTGATGAAAAGGACTGTTCCGTGTATAAATACAGGTAAAAGTTGTCTGCCTGAGTTACCAGTCATTGGTGCCCTGTTGAAATATTTCTGACAGATGAGAAAATTGAGTATGTACACTTCTTCCAGGCAGCCTGTGGGAGCCCAGGATCCAAGGTAAAAGTCTAGATGATGCGACTCTGCTCGTGAGCTTTAACCCGTGGACGGAGTCTGCCCAGTATCAAATCCATGTGGCCAGTTTCCTGAATGAGAAGAAATGTAAAATGGTCACGCATGATTTCACTGGGGTAATTGCCTTCCAAATAATTTCTATTCTGCTAATTTAGACAAAATTTTCTTTAATGGTCATAAAATCACAAAACAAGAGGTTAAATGATGTTAGGAGAAGTAATAAGCTTATCGAATGGTGATTTCCAAGGAATTGTTTCCAGATTTTTGTTTGGCATTTGAAAGAACTGTTAGTGCCAGATTTTGGTAAATAAAAGATCAAAAGGAAGGTCTCTTTTCTAATGCTTTAGAGTAAATTGCTCAATCCAGTGTTATTTTTGTGAACAATATGATGGTTATGGGGCAATCTGCAAGCACCTGTAAAGGAGATAGAAATTTGGCATTAGATGATTTGGCCTTTATTTCTTTTTTCGAGACAATGCCTGGGAGACAAAGCTAATTAAATCAAAATTGAGGTGCAAAGTTTTAACAGTGAGTGCAACAAATCATTGAAGCAGTCTATCGAATGCTGTGTTTGGTTTTTTTTTTTTTTTTTGAAATGGAGTCTGAATGCTTTTGCAAAAGTTTTCCAATTAATCTGAGAATCAGTTCCTGTAGATTTTAAACCTGTGTTGTTGAGAAGCTCAAAGTAGATGCAGACTGTTGTCTTCTAACCTAGGAAACTGCCCGCTCCAGAAATCTGAAAGAGGGGGAATACTGAATATTTGATACTAGTCCTTATCCTGCCTTGAGAGAGGGCAGGTACATTGGAATTCACCTTGCTTACTCTGTCCATTCCTTCTGCACACATCATCCTTTGACGCCTAAAGTCGTTCCTGACACAGCATGTAGAGCACATATCCCTCGCAGGGGTGACTGTACTTCATTGCACAGTATGCCTCTGCTTATCATCGTAAAACTGTATTTACATTGAAAAGATACTGGTTGTATGCCATGGATAAAGGGGGAAATTTATCTATCTGCTCTGTTGTAACTGACAGCAGTGCTAGGTCAGCTTTTTAAAGTCAAGCAAACCAGAAGCTGTTAATTAAAATGTGAATATCAAATATCTCAACATTGTTAAGAAACTGTAAGTTAAAATTAATGCTTCCAGAGTTGCACAGAAGACATCCCTAATTACTTAAATTTCATGCTACTTATGCAACCTTAACCTGCTGTTTTAACTGCATTCCGATCTCTGTCACACTGGATGCCCACAGTAGTGGTCACCAAGACATTTATCTGTTTCATCTTACGAGCTTCTGATTCCAAACAAAATTATGAATTTCTGCTGTTTTGTACCACACAAGTAACTTGCATTTCCCCATATTCTCCTCCTTGCTCCTTTTCTTTCTTACAACTTTTACTTCATTTTCTTCTTCTTTTCCTTATAATAGTTGCTTTTGATTTCTGCAGGATGGACTGCAGCAGCAAGTAAACGTTACAATCAAAATAGAGAGGAACATAAAAGCTTGTTGCAACTACAATATTCAGGTACAGAAATATGGTTCCTGTGTCTTTCCTTCACCAACAAGATGATGAACAACTGGGGTTTTTTTTAATATAATTTTGCACAGTGTTTTGTTCTGAGATTGGCTAATTCACAGTTACCTATATTGGGGAAATAATGGTTATGCCTGAAAATAATTTCTCACATAAAGGCATTCTCTTCTAGATAGTATAGACAGTGACTCTCCATTCTAGTGTAGGGTAGCCAAGCTTGAGTGACACAGGAAAAGCATTAACAGGTATGCAGCCTCAGGAGCCCACTGACTTATTAATGTACAGTGAATAGTCTGAAAGTCATTGATCAGTCTTCTTAGTTTTTGAAGGGAAATGGATTCAGTTCCCTGTGCCGAGCTTTTAGGGAATGAAGAGGCAGGGGAAGGGTAAAGTAGGGAACAGAATTGCTGTTGAAAATAGCTTCTGATTTTTTTTTTTATTTTTATTTCGACTACAGATTCAGCCTTTCTTTGTGAACTGCGGCACAGACTGTATGAGACATTCTGCTGTCATCCCCTGCTCACCAACTCCAAGTGAGACACTCTCTTCTCTAAATTAGATTCTTACTGTTTTATAGATGAGAACTGAAATTCTAATGTACCTCTGTCTTTTGCAGGTCCAGACCCGTCAGGTAAGAAGCCTTTCCAGTACACTGAAACTTCCCTTGCTGCTCTTTTTCTGATCCTTACTGAGAGTGACCTGATAGTCAGGAAATATCCCCTTGTAGCACTGCTGAGTTCAGAACATGGGTTGTATTAGAGCTACTTATTAGAGTTACTTCACTGTGCTTTAAAAAGGCAAGTATTTGTATATTGTATGAACCCGATTAAATGATTTTATTATTATTATTTTGTTTTTAGAGGTACTTTACTTGCATGAAATTCTTTGAGAAACACTTTTTTGACAAAAGGAGTCTTAATTTAAAATACTTGCTGTCACTTTGCTCAATGTTTAAAAGATTTGCATAGTAAAAAAAGCTTTGGAAGAGAATAGCTTGCATATATTCGTCTTCATGAATGTCAAGATAAATCATGTGCATAATGATTTAACATCTTTTCTTGGCTGAAACAACAGCTGTGAGAAGCTAGTCGTGTCCAAGATGAAAACACACACGCATCCTGTGGATTTGAAATACTTACTCTAAATGCTTTCTTAAGAAAGTAGATTAAGTAAAGAGCAGAATATGGGATGCCTGCCATTCACAGGTGAAGGCTGCTGCTCTTTGGTTTCAGCATGTTCCACGCAGGGCTCTTTGTGAAGCAAACCTGCAGTGCAGAGTGCATTTGATTTTGGCTGCTCTCTTCCTGGGTGGAGCTCCTTAGGTTTTGAAAGCCACGTCTGAGTGCTCTATTTATACCATAGGTGATATGATTATATGGTTATACTGGTGCATCACTGGGATCTGTGTGTTACTGGTCGGATCAGTCATAGCAGCTGTCGTTTGTATGACCAGAAAACGAGCAGGTAAGACTCCTACCAGGTGGAAAGAGACGTGTGAGCACTACAGCTAATCTTTCCTACTACTTTATTTTTCTCACTGTTTTCTTCCTTGTCTTTGTGATGTTATCCCACTGATACAATGCTCACGTAAATGCTTTCTTGCTGTTTACACCACAAAACTTGTGTAACATCCTAATACCATCCACCTAATACATCATCCTAACGCAATCCAGCTAAAACCCTTGATGAGTTGCACTGTCTGACATTCCACCGACTGACATTCCGCTTCAGAAGAAGCTCATGGAAAAACAAAAAATGACTTCACAGTTTAACCCTTTGATTCTTATTAAAACATGTTTCTGTGGGTATCACTTCCGTTTATTTTCCTTTGGCATTGTGTAAGAGCCCTGCAGGATGGCAGCTTCCTGTTTTCTGAGACCACAGACTTTCCCCTGTCACCCACTGTCTCTGCAAAATTCACTTTTGTACTATTTTGAGTTTAAATAACATTTTTCAATGAAGATGGAAAAAGAAAACTGGAGCACAGAAATTGACACTGAGGAGGTTGAAAAAAATCAGTAATTAAAAATATTCATAGTATTTAGTGCTGTAACTGTGAAACAGGTATCACAGGGAGACTGTACAAGTCACTGCATGCTTTTCAGCTGAGGAGTAATCAAAATCTTTCAAAGGACTTCTCAACATAAAAATTATCTGTAAGATCTGTAAGATGTACCTGGAGATGCTTTAGCTGCTTCTTTAGGAAAAGCCTCTTAAGAAAAATCTACCTTAAAAAAAAAAAAAAAAAAAAAGCTTTTCAAGGAGGAGTAGGAGAAGGTGTGGGGACTCTGTCCTTTTTTTCAGAGACCAGAAGGTTTTGGGAAAGACAGTAAAAATCTGCATCCTTTCTCTCCAAGGAAGAACAAAGTATAGCACATAGTAAAACTGACTGTGGACGAGCCTATATCCATGTAATGTTTTTATTAGACTTTTCCCTCCTTCTTTCACCTCTCAATTAGAGACTTTCAAATCTGGCCTTTGGAGGGAGTTCTTATTTGAAGGGGATGGTTGTCCTTGTTAGAGTTGACAGCGACTTTCTCTCTTCCAGGATGCCAGCGAGGAAAAAGCAACCACAATGGCTTGCAAACGGGTAAGAGATCCTGTTGGTGTGTTGTCAAGTACTGTCCCGTGTGTAATGCGTCCAGGAAGAGTTGTTGGGCAGGCGTTGTTGTGGGCTCTGCTCCTCCACAGGTGTTTCTGGAAACCAAACTAGCATAGCCTCAAGGTCTTCCTATCTATATTCCTGGTTAGTCAAAATGAACTTTTTTATAACTGGTCACGCTGAACAGAGAATGTACCTGTTGGACCACTGCCCTGTAGCAGATGGGAGATAACTACTTTTTAAAGTTCTATTTATTGTTCTGTTTTATTGGCATAGCTATGGTTATACTGGAAAAAAATGACTAATCATTCAAGTCGCAGCAGCATGAGATTGCTTTGGGGTGAGTGCAGCTCCCCAGGGTGGGGGGTTATAGCTACGCTTGCAAGACTGTTGGAACCAGTGTGCTTTACTTTTATGCACGGTGAAATTCATCTGAGAAGAATCTTTCTGTCTTTCAGAGGTGCTATCTCTAGACCTTCCTCCGCCACCTTTGAAGCCTCGGAAAGTCTGGATTGTGTACTCTGCCGACCACCTGCTCTACGTGGATGTGGTGCTGAAGTTTGCTGAGTTTCTAATGACAGTCTGTGGCACTGCAGTGGCCTTAGATCTGCTTGAAGATCATCAGATCTCAGAGCTTGGGGCTTTGCCCTGGCTTACGCGACAAAAGAAGGAAATGGAAGACCTCTCTTCAAAGATAATCATCTTGTGTTCACGGGGCACCCAGGCCAAATGGCAGGCCATGCTTGGGAATGAGCCTGTGTATCTCAAGCAAGATCAGCAAAAGCCAACTGGAGACCTCTTCACACCTGCCTTGAATTTGATCCTGCCTGATTTCAAGAAGCCAGCCTGTTTTGGGATGTATATAATCTGCTATTTTGAGGGAATAAGTAGTGAGAAGGACATACCCGATCTATTCAATGTCACTTCCAGGTACCAATTGATGGACAAGTTTGAGGATATTTATTTTCGGATTCAGGACCTGGAAAAATTTGAACCAGGACGTATACATCGAATCCAGGAAATCACAGCAGAAAATTACACCGATACCCCTAGTGGATGGAAGCTGAAAGAGGCCGTGCGAAGGTTCAAGGAGTGGCAGGCAGAGCACCCAGACTGGTTTGAGACTGAAAGCATCTGCTTGGAGAACGAGGAGGAGCCTCAGTGCCTGAGCAGAGACGGTCAGGTGGACTCGTTCCTGAGTGAGCAAGGGGGCATTGTGAAACATCAGCTGCACCTAAGGGAGCCCGACCCTAATTGCTGTTACGTTGTCAACCTCCACATGCATGAGAGTGGGAACAAAGCTTGCCAACTGCAGCCTCAGCTGAATCTGTCTGGGGATGCAACTGCTCAGACTATGGTCATTCCTATGGATGAGGCCCCTCTGGTTCAGGTAGTGGAGCCAGTCTCTTCCATGGAAGATAAAAATGTGCTTGGGCATCATGTGCTGACTAATGAGGACTGCATGGAAGGAGTCCCTCTTTTGGAGACAAGCTTTCCACTGAGGAATGAAGTCATCCTCCATGATGACTGTGAAGCCTCTGCAACAGGTGATAGTCCTGCAAACCTCTCAGGTGAACTGAGGCACCAGCTGAATGGACTTATGTCCTGTCTTTATCAGCAGAGTGTCATACCCTCAGAACCATCTTTCTGTCAAGAGGAAGCTGACAAGCAACACCAGTTGGTCTTAGATGACCAATACAAAGAGCAAAGACAATCAGTGCAATCAGACCAGGGCTACATCTCTAGATGTTCTCCTTTGCCTCCTGATGACCTTGTGGAGGAGGATGAGGAAGAAGAGGAGGAGGAAGATCCAGAGAAACAAGTGCTCTTTCATGGACTCTCTCCAGAGGACTTGAATAGTCTGAAGAGCCTCCAGCAGAGGCTGTTTTTCGAGGACATCCAACGGAGTCATGACTGGAGGTATCCAGCTGAGGCAATGGACTTGAGCCAGTCTCCGAAGGATTGTTAGGCTCCATTTGGGAGCTGTGCTCTGCATGAAGCACAGGGGTGGAAGGTGGTACCCTGCACAGCACGGAAACAGCATTTCCGATACCTTCCTTGTCCCTGTGTGACCTACAGCCTACTGGTGGGAGCTCCTTGTTGGCTGTCAGGAGGCAGGGGTGCCTGCCAGTGCTCCTGCTTGCACTCTGCATGTGGCAGGTGGCAACAGGAGTGTTAGCCACTGCTGTGAAAGAGCTAGTGACTCTGTTCCGCTGGAAAATGTGTTACATGAGATCCTCGCTGACTGATTGCAGAGAAGTCACTGTGGTTCATCTGTGCCTTCAAATTTCCAACCAAAAATCTTTGATTTATTGCACTGGACAGAAGTCAAGGCCAGAAATCAGAACAGATTTGAGTAGCACAGCTAACTTTACATTGGCATTTTAATGCATCTTTTAAATGTTTTCCTGTAAATGCTGCGTTAATCATGTGTGCCTTAAACTTCAGCTAGGATAGGGCTGTCCCTGCCCAGACAATTTCTCATTTTGCCATTCATGGACACGTCTACATCTCTGCAGCCATGCAGGAAGCAAGTGAAGTACCCAAGTGATGAGCAGGATAAACTTTTCAATTAGGAGGTTGCTTTGTCTCAGTAACAATTCTCCTTACCTGCTGCTTGAAACCAGCGGTAGAGGGAAAAGAGGAGCAAAGGGGAGGTATGCTGGACAGGAAATGGAATATAGGTTTATTGTGCAATTAAGGGGAAAATCTGGGGCTGAATACGGACTCGCTGGACCAGGAGAGTTTGGCAAATTCTGTAATGCCTCGTTGTGATGCTGTTTGCCCTGGGCCATCTTAGTACCCGGAAAACACAGAGATGTAAACAGTGGTGGCCGATTAAGGAAATGAGAGGCCATTGGGAAGGGGAGGGGTGGTGAAATGTAGCTTGAGCAGATGCTAACTGCTGTGAAATATTTGCTAATAATAAAGTGAGGGATTAATCTCCCGGGAGCAGCAATGGAAACTATCAGTTCCAACATTTAAAAAAGAAAATGGACTCAACAAGCTGGTAAGAGCAGCTCCCCATAAGGGTTCACGCTCAGCCCTGTAGCACTGGAGACCGCCCTGCCCGTCACCGTGGCTTTGCAGCCCCGCAGTCTGGGAGGCCCTTGCGAGATGTGCACGCATCCGGGCCCTTCTCTGTTGTGCTCAGGCAAGTTTACGTGTCAAAAAATGTTCACAGAAATTTTAAACCTGATATTTCAGAAAATAACCAACTTTTTTTAATTCATGGTGTGTCATGTTGTTTTATAAATGTATATGTTTGTAACTTGTTTGTAATTTAAGGAACAAAGCACAAGACTATATCAGAATATATTTACTTAAATCCTTTTGTGTCCTCTTCCCAGTTTCTGCCTAACCCTTGTGTAAGTATTTTGTGTAGAAATCTGCGGTGAGGTAAAACGGAAGCTGAACCAGTTGAGAAATGCCCAAATCTTCCTGCAAAGTGCTGTGCTCGTGGAGGCTGCTGCTGAGGGGCCTCGGGGGTGAGAAATGCACGCGGCCTCAGAACGAGTGTTGCAGAAGTTAAATGTCTGTAACGAGTGCACAGAGCGGGTTAGCAAGGCAGGACTGCTGGGCAACCAAATGCCCGGAAAAATGACGATGGGACAGGACAGTGCCCACCTGTACCTGACCTTAACAGCAGGAGGCTCCTTCGTATCCTGTCTGCAGCACAGGCTGGGCCACAGCAGCTGAGCGAGTGGTAACTGTGGTTGCTGCTCCAATTAGCTGGTTTTCTTTGAGCCTGCAGATAATTGTCATCTTGATAATCCAGCTCATAAAATTCCTCTTATTTTACAACAGTTAACATGTAAATGTGATTTTCTTTGTTTTTACTACGAGCCCTTTTCAAGCTGTATGTAATTTTGTAAATGATTTGCTAGGAAGCTCAGGAGTGCCATCTAATTTTTTTTTTTTTTTTTGCGTTAGTCATTCCCCTCAATTTCCCTTAGTGTTAGAGCTTTCAGAGTTTATTTTTATCAGAACAAGTTTCAGTTTGAGTATCTGGACACTTTAAGCAATCCGACACAAGGAAGGCCAGGTAACTTCAATGCATCTGTTGATCTCTGAGTGTAATATTCAATGGTGCAACAAGACTTGAAGAAAAAAAAAGAGCAAAGTCAGTCACAAGTTTCTAGATTTATTTTAACAATCTTGCTTTTTAAAAAATACAAGTTCTGATTAGTGCCACGGGGATGCCCAGCGTGCACTGGCCACAGGCTTCCCTCTCGCTGCAGCTTCTCCGCTGGGAGTTGTCGCCCTCTCGTCAGGCGAGGTGGGAGTGTCTCAAGAGAGAGCAATAACGTGTAATGGACTCAGCTATTTCGCGAGGCTGGTAACGGCACTGCAAGGGACGTAACGTCTCAATATGGCACAACTTGGTTCAACAAGGGAGCCCTGACCTGGGCCGAAAATTCAGTGCAGGGCAGAACACGGTAAGTGAGGAAGGTGCTTTGGGCACGAGGTACGGTTGGCACCGCGGTGGGAGCGCTGCTGTGTGGGCCGACAGATCCACTGTGGGGCAGAAAGGAGGGAGACGGAGCGAGAGCTCCGTTACCAAAGAGAAGGGAGCTCAAAGGTGGAGCAGGTTTGCAAAGGAGAGCTCAGAGCTCTCGACACCGCTGCGCAGCCAGGGATGAAGTGGCGGCAGCTGAAGCCGCCCTGCTCCTTGCAAGGCGGCTCCTGTACAGTGAACTGCTGAGAGCGCTTTAAGCTCTGTGTAGCGCACTTGCTAACACTTACTTACAAATGAGTACCAAAAACCGTGGAAAATCACTCCGTGAACTCTTCCACAAGGGAATTTTATACAGCACAAACATTATTTTGAGGTGTCATCTGTGCATGGCATTTTTTTCAGGTTAAAGGGCCAATCTGAGCATTGCTATTAATGCAGTCCGTGGCTGGAGCATGCTCGGACTAGTTAACTTGCCTGAAGCATGTGGTACTTGGGGGTTCAGGTACCATCTTGTTCTCTCTTGGACGGTACCCAAGGTCTCTCTGAGCTTTTACTGCCTTTTTAATGCCCGCAAAACAGGGAGGTGCCCGGGAGCAGGTCCATCTCCAAGCAGCATCAGCCTCTGCTGCGTCCTCCCAGGGCCAGGAAATGGGCATCCCCTAGGCACGTCTCACGCCACATAGGAAAAGTTCACAGTACTCAGTATTACAATCACAGTCACTCACAGCACCAAGATTGTCCAGACAAAAAGAAAAGTTACTGAAGAGAAGGCCCCTGGCCAAAATTCACACAAGTGCCCAAGGAAGGGCTCAGATTAAAGCACCGGTGGGAAAGTTCAGCCTGGTCTTTGCTGGCTTTTCCGTTGGTGTGGGGAGAGCAGCCGGTCCCCGCTCGCGGCTGCAGCCCCTCCGAGCTGCTCGGCCGCCCCGGCGCAGGCGCAGCCCCCTCGGGCTGTAAACGTGGTCGCGTGGGAGCAGCGCAGGGGAGCAGGGCGGCCTCCTGCCCCACGACCGGAGGGGAGGCCGGGGCTGCGCCTGCTCCTGCCTCTCAGCACTGGGGGGCGCCGGCTGTGGCTTCCCCTTCCCAGCCAGAGAAACGGCTCCGGGCAGGAAACTGCGACATCTTCCCCATGTCCGCAGTCCTGCCCAGATAACAAGCTGTAAACGAGTGAGGGGCAAAGGCCTCCCTCCCTGCCTGGCCTTCGTGCCCCTGCCTTCAGGAGCTGCTCTAGACTGGCAGAGGAGCAGGCCCTAACCCACCCCAGACATTCATGGAGCCGAAAACCAGAGCCAAGTGTGTTTCTACGAGAGGGTCCTTCACAGCTGGCTCTTCCCCATCCCCCTTAGCTGCACGCGTGCGGGGGACGGGGTGCTGGTGTGCGGCCTTGCACCAAGGGGCCTGAGCGGCAGCCCAGGCCCCACAACACAGGCGCTTGGGGGTGGCACTTGGCTTTCTGTGCGGAGCAGGGGGGTGCACAGAGCACAGAGCCACNGGGGGACGGAGTGCTGGTGTGCGGCCTTGCACAATGCAGGCGCTTGGGGGTGGCACTTGGCTTTCTGTGCGGAGCAGGGGGGTGCACAGAGCACAGAGCCACCCCGAGCAGCACCTGGGTCCTCTGCGCTGCTGGGGAGAGGGAGCCGCTTGCCGGCTCAGCCGCTGCTGGTCCTACCTGGCACGTGGGGGTGGGGAAAATCTGCTGAGCCGCTGTGAAGGGAGCCCACACACGGCGTGCAAGGAAACCAACACTGACCCGGTAACATGCATATTCACAGAGAAACGAGAGCTATCCCAGCGAGTGCGGGCTGCTCCCTGAAGTAAGCAATAGACTGCTATAAAACCCTGTTCTCACCCGAATTCAATGTCTTGGTGGTGGCGAAATGGGGCCTGAGCCCCTGGATCGATGTCTGTTTCAGCGTCATGGGTTTCTTTGTCGTGTGAAGTCAATGTAAGATGGAAAAGGTTGAAACACAGAGGTAGACATTTTCGGCAAGGAGAAAGTGGCTTCTAGGCTCACAGTGGCCACGTGGCCAGCTGACTTCCCAGATGGTCCTCCAAGCCCCTCTTCGGCTCTGTTTGTTGGAAGATAGAGGGGGCAGCTTTGCAAGCCCTAGTGAGCCCATGGCACACTCCCCTCTGCCCTGCACACCCCGGAAAGGCAGGTCTCTGCTGCTCAGAGCCTTTTCATGTCTCATCGTGATGTTGAAGAAAGGGGAAAATCCACTGGTCCCTGTCGCTTGGGGGGAAAAAACACAGAAGAGGAAACCTTCACGGTGACAGAGCAACACGTCGGCCGGACAGGCAGTGGAGGAGAAGGAGTCACATCTTCCCAGTAGTGCGGAGGGGTAAAATCTCTGGAAGACGACAGCCCCCTGCCGAGGGCAGGCGCTTCTTGGGGAGGTGGGGGCCAAGCACTGCTGGGCTCGCATCTGTGCCCAGCTCCCACCCTCGGTTTGGCCATGGGGAGGGCAAGCAGGGAGGGCCTGGTGGTGCTCGCCCAGAGGGTCGCGTCCGGGAGCCCCTTGCCGGGGGGTGCTGAGGCAGGCGCTCAGCCCTGCGCTGTGACCGCCAGCGCATTGACGTAGCCGTGGGGGCCCACATCCACCTCGGAGAGGCCGTGGGGCAGCGGCGCGGCGGTGGGGGGCATGGGGGCCCCGCTGTACTTGGCGGCGGGCACGGTGGGGCGCAGGAGGCAGCAGGTCTCGAGGGCCTCGATGCCGCGGCATGCGAGGAAGAAGAGGTTTTTGAGCATGAAGAGCGAGAGCGGCTGCTGGTAGCGCAGGAGCAGGAGGCAGCGCAGCGCCAGGAGCGGCGCGTCCAGCAGCCCGGCGGGCAGCAGGAGATGCAGGGCGAGGCGAGCGGCGCCGGGCGGGCGCGCGGCGCTCAGCTCGTACAGCCAGAGCACGGGCGAGGCGAGGCAGAGGAAGTAGACGGCGATGAGGAGGTAGCGCAGCGGCGCGGGCAGCGGCGCCGGCCGCCCGGGCTGCAGCACGAGCTCCAGCAGCGAGAAGCTGTCGAGCAGGTCGAGGCAGGTGGCGAGGAAGGCGGCGGCGGCGCGGTGCTGCGGCGGCGGCTGCGGCGGCAGCAGCAGCTGCCCCGCGCCCTCGGAGCCGATGGCCCGCAGCAGGCAGTAGAGCAGCGGCGCCGAGAGCGCCAGCGTGATGCGGAAGCCGGTGGTGCCGAGCGGCAGGCGCAGCTCGATGAGCTCCAGGATGGAGGTGCCCAGGATGAGCGCCGCCTTGGGCGTGAAGGCGATGGAGTAGATGAGCCAGGCGAGGTGCGCGTAGGCGAAGTCGCCGCCGCGGGGGGGGCCCCCTGCGCCGCGGCCGCCGCCG
>VWPW01025290.1:1104985-1120127 GCA_013389825.1 Crypturellus undulatus
AGCGGCGGCAGCGGCGGCAGCTGCAGCAGCAGCCGGAGCCAGCGCGGGCGCCTCCGCCGGCGGTGGGTGGGCTGGGGCTGGGGCTGGCGCTGGGGCTGGGGCTGGCGCTGGGGGTGGGGGAGCCGAGAGAGGCTGTGCGGACGGGAGGAGGAGGAGGGGGAGGAGGAGGAAGGCTCTCCCCGGGGCTGCGGTGGGGCGGGCCCGGGAGCGCCCCGAGCCGCAGCCGGGGAGCAGGGGCCGCCCTGGGGGAAGGGATGGAGGGGTCTCCCCAGCCGAGCCCTCCTGCAGCCCCAGCGTGGCCCTACCAGGAGGGCCCCGTCCCCATCTGATGCCAGGTTCCTAGCAAAGTCTTCCCCTGTCATCATCCCCAAAGTATCCATAGCACCAAAGCCCCAGCACCTACCGAGTGCCCCCCATATATGAACATGTTCTGCATCAGCAACTCCAGGAAGTCCCAAGTGCATTAATGGTACCTACGTCCCCAGATCTCTCTAAGCAAACCAGCAAGAGGGCAGAAACCTGGCACTGGCCCTGTGGTGAAGCGCTAACTTACCCCCGCCACCATCCGTGGAGCTGGACACGCAGCTGCCCACAGATGCCACCCGGGGTGAGTAGCTGTGTGTCTAACGAGTGGTGTTTACCCCACGGATTCCCTGAGCTCAGCTGAGCCGTGCGCGGCGCGCTCTGCCCAGCTGGCCTTGGTGCGGCTGTTGCTTTAAATCGGTGCAAATGGCACTGAGGTCCCGATCTCTGCTGAGACCAGCGCCCCAGCCTTTCCTGGAGCAGCAGCAATGCCCGGGCGGTGGGCTCAGCCAGCAGGAGACCTCTCGGTACCAGCAATGACCACTGGACACTGCATGTGTACCAGTGCAGCCATGATCAGCAGCTGCAGCACGTTCATCCCTAAACGCACCCGCCAGGGGTAAATCCTGTCCCACAGTGAAGCCCATTACATAGCTGTGTCCAAAAATCTCTTTATACGTTACCCGTATTGATAAATGTCCAAGATCACGAGCTGTTTGAGAGTGCACGCTAGTCGCCACACGGGCTGAGCAAGCCCCAGCTGCTGAGTGCTGCAAGAGGCCACGAGCGGTGGCGGTGACAGCAGCCGAATGCACAAGCACCGGAGCAGCCTCCCTGGGCAGACCCGTGGCACCAGGTGCCCGCGGATACAGAAATCAGGCCGGGCTACCAGGAGGCTTCATGCTGGAACCCGAAACAAAGAAATCTCTGCAAAGGGGGAGGGAGGAGCTAAGGGGTGGGCTGGCATGTGAAGACTTCTTTAGGCACATAGCAATGATCAAGGGGAAAAGCAGGGAAGAAGAGTCGCAGAAAAAGTCTTAGTGTGCTGCTGGAGACCAGAGTGGGGTCACAGCCAAATCTGTTTCCTAAAAGCACAGTCCAAACAGCAAAAAAGGGCAGTGCAGACTTAAATCGTGTTCCTTGGTCACCATAGTACTGAAGTGGTCCAATTCCCAGATCAGGCTGGTAGCCCCCAGCCATTGCCATGCTCTCCAAGCTGGTCATCATCCTGCTTTAAAAAGTCCATCCTGCTGCATCCCTACTCCTACGGGCTGGATGACTGGATTAGAGCGAGGATGGGGAAAGGTGTTTTCTGTTGCACTCACTCATTCTGTGCTTAAATGTTTAGCTACGCTTGCAAGGGTCTATGTTGCACCCTCTCTATTTGTATTTATTGTGTTGGCAACTCTTGCGTTCGTCATGTTACGTAGTATTAGAAGGGACTGATCACGCGTGCACTGTTTGGCTGTTTAAGCCTTTCTCTCTGGTTCCGCGTTCCCATCAGAAAAGACAGATAACCCAATTTAAGATCAGATAACTCACCACAGCATGGCAAAAGAAACCCGATGCAAAACAGCGGTGCCACCTACAAAGATGCTTGCAGAGGGACCAAGACGCAGCACAGGGTGCCCTGCAAGTGCAACAAGTGTGCGCAGGGCTCACAAGTTTGCAATCAGGTGAGCCCCGAGAGGTCTGTGTCCGCTCCCAGGCCAGCATGGATCTGCTTGGCAGTGTGTGGGGGCTGTCCACGGCAGGCTCCGGAGAGCACCGTGCACCCTAGGATCATCCAAGATGCAGAAAGCCGGGGAGCAGGGAGGCACCTCTCCTTTCCTTGCCAAATACACGTCGAGGAGCTCCCTTTGCTCTCGAGGCCTTCGGAGGAGCAGGGACTGTTTCCGAGATGAAAGCCCCGTGCCTGGGCTCTGCTGCTGAGCACTGGTGTTCGGCCTGCAAGACTTGCCTCTCTTTGAGACCAAACACAGACTTGCCTGCCAAAGAAAGGTGTCAGTGTAAATGTGTGATATGGGGTAGAGTACCAGGTCCAGGTCTTCATCTGCTGCAGGGTCCTGCTCAGGGTAAGCCGACATTTGTACCACTGACACCATTAACGTGATGGAGACTGGTCAGGCCTGAGGTAGTCCTGAGGCTAAATCACTTTTGCTTCTGAACTCTTTTGTCAGTTCCACTTCTAAACCTGCAGGAAAAGTTTTCCAGTTCTATGACAGGCTCTGGAGCAAAACCCAAGCATCCATGTGGGCCCCCTGGGGCAACAGACTTGGCACAAAGAGGGCTGCCCCGGCGCTACGAGAGCTGCCGGCAGCGCTCACGGTGTGTCGCCTGCTCTCGTACACAGGGTTTGCTGAGCAGAGAGCTTCCCCTGTGAGGGATGTGTCCATGTAGGCACCCTGTGAGCCTGCTCGTGCCTCCTCACAGCTGGAGGATCATTCCACAGGCAGGACGACGTGTCTCTTGGTGGGCCGGGCCCCGTCCCACCTGCTGAGGTGAGTGCAGTTGGACGGTGTCCCCAGGGCTCTGGGAGGGATGAGATATCTCACAGCCACCCTGGCAGCGAGCCTGCCCTCTGGGGACACAGGCTGCCGGGTGCTGGCCGCGTGAAGCAGCTAAGGTGGCCTGGGGTCACCTGGGGGAGCAGTGGGTGCGCAGTGGGTCCGCCTGGGTTAGCACCTCACTGCCTTCAGGAGTGTGCAAGGCTGCGGTGAGGCGAGCAGGGCAGGTGCCGCTGCATGGAAACACTTCTCCAGGAATTACAGGACTGATGCTGGGGTGTCCCTTGTTGGAGGTAACTGGGACCTACAAGGGACCCTGTGGCCTTTGGGCAAGGGGAGCTATGCATAGCGGGTTAATGCTGCAACGGAGAGCAGGAGCCAAAGGCTTCCTCGGGCCAAGCATGGGCTTCTGGGGCAAACATCCCTCCAGGCCTGCTGAGCACTGTTTCCCCAAAACCCAAAGAAACAGGTGAAAATGAGAAAAGAAGGGAAGGAAGAAGAATTTATCTGGAAAGCAGCAGAAATTGTGCTGTGCTTTCCGATGGGGGTGGGGGATGCCTTCTGCTCGAGCAGGCACTCAAGAGCTTTTTGTAGCTTGCTGTGGGATGAGATGTGACACGCTGATGTCTCCCACGTGATCCAGTCATATCGTGCAATATGCAGTCCTGGGAGGTGTTAGTGCCTAACCAGTACTAAAGCCCTAAAAGGCAAAACTGTAGAGAGCTTCTATGCTGCGGCAGCTCCAAAGATATTTTTTTTTCCTGTCCTTTTTATATATTTATGTATGTACGTGCATATGTGTATATTTAAAGGCTAGCAGGAGACAAGAAGGTTTTATGAAGTAGTCATAGTGACCACCTAAAATACTACCATACCTAATTTTCCCCGCTATTTCAGACAAGTAGAGTGTCCTCAAAAATACCCCTACTGGGGGAAAGGCAAAAATTCTTGAGGGCAGAACTCAAGATGAAACAAGATGATGACTCTATTTCTCAGGAGGAGAGAAAAAAAATACATATATATATATATATGCACACATATATATGCCTGAAAAAGAGACTAGAAGCTAAAACCCTAATTATACCCTGCAGTAAGCTGTCAGAAACTGGCAGCAGTGGGAGTTAGGGAGAAAAGGCAAAGCTGATCTCAGTGAGTTTGAATTAGTGTAATCCATTCTAACCATACTTAAAATGCATACTGTGTGGGATGGGAAGGCTCTGGGATTCTCTGACGCACACTTTCTGCCACAGCTATTTTAAACTGTTCAGTGTGCACGGTGGAGGTTATCAGTGCAGGTAGAGCAGTCTCACCTGGACAGCACTGAAGTTCAGAGACACCTACGTGCGTTCACCTCCGAGTGTAGAGTCTTTGTAACTAAACTGCTGATGAAGCATCCTCATTTTGCGAATTTGTGTGTTCTTCAGAAGTGTTTAATAACCCAATACTTATAAACAAATTTCAGTTCACAGAGCAATTCACACTGCACAAAATGCATTTTTTTTCCATGCTTACTATATTGGGGCAGAGGTTTGGGCAGTGTTGAGGCTTTAAGGTTTATTGTTAGTATGTTTATTCAGCATTGTGTGTATTGGAACTGACCTTATATTCTTTTATTCAAAAGAAAATGAAAATTTCTTAGTAGCCGAACTGACTGAAAGGAAAAAGAGGCTTTTTTTTTTTTTGAATAGTGAACTAGAGAGGGAAATGCTTGTGTGATGCAACCATTTCGCTCCTAGTTTTGCTCCTGCTGGTGCAGGCTTATGAAGTGTTTCAGAGTGGATCCATAAAGATCCTGAGTGCATAATTCCCACTGTATTGCCCTTGTGGGTGCATAAATCCATAAGGACTTGTGCCTTTATAGCCAGCTAGATTTGGTAGAGGAAGGGTTTGGGCATGCCCCTGAAGCCCCACGTTGGTATCAGGGTAGGCAGATAACTGTTTGGTGTGTGTTGGAGACCCATGATCGCCTGCAGACTAAGCATATTCCAACACTGAGTCTGGTAGGTGCCCCCAGCGCCGCAGCTCCTCAGCCCCACTTATCCTGGGCTCTTGCTCCCTCTTGTTCAAGCCATCTCTTCATCAGCGTTTCATTGTGCTCTTCGTGCAGGCTAAGGGTTTCTGTGCATCTATAGCTTCAATGCAAGTGAAATATTGCACACTGGATGTTTCCAGGTCATTAATGCTGAAGACTTTCACCTGGTAGTATCTCAACTCGCTCATTTGCTGAAATCAATGAAAGTTCTTGGTTCTAATGTGAGAGCTTGTCAGTTAGTATCTGTCTCTAACTCCACTCTCATTTTCCCAAGGTACCAGAGCACGGCTTCTGCCAGACAAGCTGCGTTTCCTTTATGGTCGCAAATGTTTTCACACAGCAGCAGGTGAACCAACGGTAAGGAGGGTTTTCATATGCCCTTAGGCTTGTTCTGTCTGGAGTAACTAACAGGTTAAATTGGTGGATCTAAGGTGTGACTTCCACATACCGGAGAGGTAGCCTTTACAAAAGAAAACTACTTATGCAAGGACACAACTAAATGCCTTCCCTGAAAGTGCATTATACAGGAGTAGCACTCCCAAATGAGACCAGACTGCGAACGGACATCGGTGTTGTGATGTGCTGCTTTTGTTCCCCCACAAAGGTGGAACAGTCAAAGCTACATTTATCTTACTTGTGTATAGCAGATACAGAGCTTACAGGGAGTAACAGTTTGGCTCATCAGAAGAATTGTCGGAGGGGGACCTTTCAGGTGGCTCTCTCAAGAAAATCTGAGAATGGCTTGATGAAGAGAACAAAAGACAGAAATTGTCCTGGTTATCTTCTAGGGCAAAGACATGAAAAAGGCCAGGACAATACCCATGACACATACACACAGCATGTTAAAATTTATTTCACAAAAATCCTCTTTTGTTATGTTTTTTATATGTGCTAGTTCCAAGCAGCAGCTCTGGAAACGGGTTGAACTTGATACGAAAGCTAAAACGATGACAGCTTGTGATTTCTCTGTACAATAATCACTCTGCTACAGTGCGCAAGATCTAATCCGAAACCCACATTGCCCATTAATTGGAGAAAAAGACACACCAGCAGTAGGATTGGAAGAAAGGGCACAGTAGTGTTATGTCACTGCCTGAATGTCAGGCTAGTAGTTGCTTGTGTCCTGTTGAATAAGGAATCATCTTCCTTGGTCAACCTTTTCAAAACCTTATTGCAAGACACAAAAGATCTGCTTCAGCTCGAAAATAATTTATATCCATCCTCCACTTCCTCTGTGCTGTTCTCATTTGCTTCACCTCACTACTTACTCCCTCAGGGCTTGACCAAAACCCATTCATCTGTGGCAAGCAGAGCTGTTAGGATCATATCTTCATGATTGTGGCAATAGGGCAGTACTCCAAATACAAATGTTACAGTATTAGATTGGCGAGCAAAGTCCCCTCTCCTGCTCACTGTGCTCAGTAATCTGCATAGCTAGGAAGCAGAGAAACACAGTATTCAAAATACCATGTTTGTGTAATATGCAAGACAAGGGAAAGGTTATGTTCCAGCCACACGTTAACTTAAAGCTAAGCCTGGGAAACAAAGCAAGAAAAAGGACTTCAGTGAATACTAGCATTAACAGGCACCCACAAATGAACTGCAGACAGGCCAGCAGCCTGCACAGAGCTCTACCACTAAACTCATGGAATAGGGATTTGGCAAGAGCTTCTTGCTGTAGAAGTCTTCAGACAGCAAGAAGAAGATCTCAAATTCCTACTCCATTCATTGCGCCACACAGTTCCTGGGAAGTAATTTGGACGCAGTGTACCACTTCAAGGAGCTGAGCAGGGGCAGAAGGACGAGTTCTGTGTTGTTCGGGCCAAGGGTAGCCCAAGCTCTGACCTATTAGTGCATAAACCAGTTTGAGAGCCCCAGAAGGAAACTCTTCTAGCTTTCTTCTCCCCTCTCTGTGGTTTCAAGTCAGTAGTGAAGTTTCTTTAATCACTAAGGTACCTCCTATGCATTTAAAGTCTCCCAGAGCACTGTTTCAACCCTGACATGTTTTAAAAAAAAAAAAGGCTAAAAGTAGATTTGGAATCCGAAGCAGATTCATGTCAGTCTGTTCATCACCACTCTTCTAGAGACAGAGGTGCCTGGCGCATTCTCTGGGCACATGCAAAATCCTCCCCTTTGCGGAGGAGGCCCTCTCTCCTTGCTATGTAGGTTGATCCTGTCTGAGGTGGGTTGCGCATGTTGCTAAGAAACTATGAAACGGTCTGTGATTTCCCCAAATCCCTCCCCACGTTCCTTCCACAAAACCATTGCCGTTGGTGGAAACAGCAGCCAGGGCGCTTGGCTCCGCTCAGGACAGCCGCCTCGGCAGCGCTGCAGCCCCCAGGGAACACCCTCTTTCAGCAGCACCCCGTCTCTGAGCTGCTGGCTCTTATCGCAAGAGCGAGCTCTGCCAAAGGCCGCCGCACACACTGGCGCACAAATCTTAGTATTTCTGCAGATAAGCAAGATCTACCACATGGGTGGAAAGGCCAGCAGTTATCACCAGCGGCCAGGCTCCCTGGGGCCTGCGACGCAGTTCCCAGTTAATCCTAAGGAAGTCGCCAGCTGATCACCAGAGTTAGCGGGCACTGCTCAGAAAGGGAGCAGTCCTCATCCTGCTGCGGGATGTTACCTGTGGAAGTGAAGCTGAGGAACGCCAGAGCGAATCTAGTGATAAGTGGGTTTTAGGGCTCCCGTATCAAACCTCACACACTGGGTCTGCAGTGCACATGACTTTGGAGATGTTTTAAAAGCTAAAAGAGCTTCCTCTTGTTATATACCAAGTCAATCCCTGTACTTATTCTTCTGAGAACTGGAGGCCTTTGTTTTGCACAAGTAGGTTAAACAAGCATTTCATTTTCTCTCCTGTAAAAGGCAAAAGATTAAAATTTAAGACTGTTCCTCACATCACAGCTGTTCTTAGAAGCAGCCAAGATGCTTCTCCTGATGAGGCAATGGATAAAGACCCCATCTAGCGCTGACAGAGGAAGAGACTACTTCCCATTGCAGATTTCACATGAGGAAATTCACCCAGAGGTATCTTTCTGCACCTTTTTGGAATATATGGGATAGAGAAAATTTTGCCTTGTTACAGAGCAGAGACCTCTGCCTCCTTGACAGGTCACCCAGTCCCCTCAGGACACACAGCCTGGCATAGTGCAACCGAAGAGCCCACTCTGCAGCGTGACCTTCCTAGCAGGAGAGAACAGCACCGGAACAAGAAGAGAGAGCAGCTGAGGCAGAATGTCAGTGCATGTGCTCAGATCTTAACTGAGAACAACACAGATGTCTGTGCAGAATACCCTTTTTGTACCTTGTATTTGGAGCTGCCTGGTAAAATGGGGAGGAGGGAAGTGGAGGCACCTCAGACATAATTCTAATCTCTACATGGCACAAGTTAACTAGAAATGTAATTCAGTGCGTCGGCTCCAAAGGTTTGTGCTTCTATAGTCATGATGCTTATGATTTAGAAACCCCTTTCTGAGCCAGTTTCACAGAGAGATTCTCAAGTAACGTTCACTTAACCTTTTGGTACTGTCTAAGGAGACGCAGGCTGTGAACCTTCTCTGACTAGCCAGGGCAGCAAGGTCCCAGCAGCTAATGAATGTTAGAGGGACTCTACCTCTGTGTTGCAGGAAGGAGAGGGAATGGGCACCCTATCAGGGAACATATTAGACTGTATGGGATACCCCTGAGATGCAAGCCACATGGAGGAGAGGAAAGGAGGAAGCAAAGGACAGAAATGTTTGTGTTCTTAAGGTTCAAGGCCGGGCCTTGGGCAGCGTCCTGACTCTTTCAATCCCTACATGCAAGGAAGCATCAAAGGTGAGCGGAGTCTCCTGTTAGCTGGCCCTTGTTCTCAGGGCGCCTCCGTGGAGGCTGGGAGTAGGGGCTGCTCCTGGCAACAGATGGGGATGAGCGGGGTACAGAAACAGCCTCTTGCTGCAACACTGAGTTCTAGGTGACGACACCTCTGGAAATTCAGACACCGAGGTGCTTCCCTCGGCTACTGAGAGCCATCCACTAGCTCCTATGGCTGGCTGCAAAAGGCAGAAGTATTCACAGAAAACTAAACAGTGTGGAGGGAATAATACAGCTTTACCCTTGGCCCTGCAGCAAGCTGCTCTGGCAACTGCAGCTTCCTTTGGGGGGCCCTGCCTCTCCCTAGCTGCGGGAGGGCCATAAAATGGGCCTTTGTTTCAGACTGATGGTGGTGCAGTGGCAAATCCCCAAGCAAGCAGAATTTGTTAAAGTCCATAGGCACTTGTTTGTTATAAGGGTATTGTAAAGAGTTAAAGCTTTCCCTTGGCAGAGTGCCACCACAGCAGAGCTTCTGGGTTGCTCACATCACAAACTGAATGAATGGCACATTGCACGTATGGTATGTAGGCTAATGGTGGCTCTTTGCACAGGGGAGAGCTTCATCCTCAAACATGTTGCAAGGAGGAGAGTGGGCTTGCCCAATCTCTGTGCATAAAGAGTGGAAGAGAGAGAATTCTGATGGCAAAACAGAACTGGGACTGTTGGGACAGCCTTCTTGTTATGTCCCGTAATCCTCATCGTTTCCACTACAGTTCCATTTATGATCGTGGCAACACAGGTTCACAGTTGAAAGCCTGATGGCAGCTGTCAATATTGCAGAAGAGTATCAGGACAAACAAGGGCTGTTTAGTGTTGAGACAAGGAGTTTTCTTTCATCTTGGCTACACTAGAAGATCACCCGCGGTCTCTCCTTGCTCTCCCCCTCTCCCCTTTCCACTACCCGAACCCCCTGACTGTAGTTCTTTGCAGCACACCTGCCTCACCCCTAGCTCCAGTTTTCCTTCTTGAAAGCGAGCTGCACAGCGTCGTTCACGTCCTGCACTACGTAAGATGCCTCCACCAGGCTGGGGTCAAAGCAGAAGTCCCGATGCCCGTGGAACACAGTCTCCGTCACGCACTCCTCTGGGTTACTGGGAGCCTCGGCATTGTGGCGGTAAACCCCGGTGCAGACCAGAATAGACTCGCAGCTCTCCATGGAAATGTTGCAGTCCTCCCTTTGCTCGAGCTTTTCCTCAGTCTCGGCACTAGCTGCCAGTGGGCTCCTCTTCACCTCAGCCTGGACCTGGTTCTGCTGAGCTGACTTGAGGTAGCTGTTGTAGAGGTTTGCCCCATAGATATCGGACATGGGATTATCCCTAGATAAGGCCATAACATGAAAGAGAAATGAGAAACTAATGCACGCATCAAGTTCTGGCTCTGGCAGACTGGGACTAAGGCAGCACTGAGACAGGAAGGGGCACAAGGATCTCGGCACTGTCAAGAGTATTCCCCAGGCTGGGCCAGTGAGTGTATCTATTCCTGTAGGTGGTCATGGGGGACCCAGTGATGTGTCCTGTTTAGCCGTGAAGGCCACAAGCTTCACAAATACCTTTTCTCAAAGAGAAAAAGAGACACCCAGAGTGATCATAGCAGATTCTGCCATTACTGTAATTCAAATCCTATGATCCAAAAGTGTTTAGCAAAGGGGCTAATGGGTCTGCCTCTGGGCAGACTATCTTTTTCTTTATTCCAATCACATTACATTCGTTCTTTATCCTGCAGTAAGAGCTTTCCTTGGCTGACAGTGCCCTTCAAAGTAATAAGAGGTGTAGGTGCAAAAACCTAGCAACCCCTCGTTCTAGGAGCGGAGACACCAGCAATGACTTGGGAATTCTGGTGCTCATTTTACAAATCCTCATAAAGAACTTTACTTAAAAGAAACCAGGATGCATCTCCCTAAGGAAGCAAGCAGGAAAAAACAGTCTCTTACCCAATTGCATAGAGGCGTCGGATGGGAGACTTCCAGCCTTGCTTCTCAGCCTGCTGCTTTATCAGGTATTCAGCATAGCGGTAGGTGACTGGGCTGGGTTTGCCAATCAAGGCCTCATACTTGAGCTCATGTCCTGTCACCTTCTTATAGATGTTCTCCAAGCAGAGAAGGAAAGTGCCATGGCCAAACCTGCTTCAGAAAGGAGGTCATCAGTTCCCTGCGTCACGACACTTGTGTGACAAACTTCCCTCTGTGGGAAGGTCATCCATTGTAATCCAGGGTCCTGCCTGGTTTGGACTCAGTATCTACCCACACACCCTCCTACACAGGCAGTCATCTGGCTTTTGTTTCTTGAAAGTTTCAGTCTTTGTTTCTCATTCAATTTCAATGTCCCTACTGTCAGATTCTAACCCTGAAGAAATGTACTGTGTAAGAAAAGATCTGCAGAGGAGCTATATTAACTAGGCTAAAATAAATATCAGGCATGCATTTTACCTAGGCATCTTGGCTTCAGCCATCCACAGAAGATCCATGTTGCAGGCAAGAACGGGCAGATGAGGATACGGTATGTCTTCCAGCTCTGCCCCAGGGTTCCCGTTGCTCAAGAGTACATCAATAATAAGTTGCAGACTTGTCTCCCACCTGACCGGCTCTCCAAACAGAATCACCCCTGAAACATGAGAGATGCTTGGAAACTCCCAGGACCCAAGTACAAGACCTACTAGCAGAGGTATAATGTCCCCAGAAGAAATAAACCAGCCACCCAGAAGGAATAAAAGAGCCATCCACCCTTCAGTCCGTTCTCTCTGCCGGGATGCCATGGCTAACACTGCTGCACTCGGAGCACAGCTGGCAGCCAGGCTCCAGTTTGCACAGCACTGTGCTGTGTCCACCACCGCTTCCAGGTGCTGGAGCGGGGTACAGAGAGCAGCCTGTGCTTCATGCTGTGCAGCTGCAGCTAGGCTGCCTCTGCACTGTATCCTGTCCAAAAGCTGCCTCTGGATACTAGTGAGCTGACATCATTAGCTGCCCTTGCAGTTATTTCTGCTTGCTGGGCACATGTAAACAAAGGCTACCGCTTACCTTCTATAGTGGGGAAGTCAGTGGTTGGAGGAGGCTGCCAGAGAAAAATAAACGTCTGAGTTAGTAACACAAATGGAAATGCCTTCTTCAAGACAGAAATAAAAACGCTTCCTCTGATACTGCCAGGGCTGACCCATAAAGAGGCAGGACAAAGCCCCTGATAGGCCATCCTGAATCCCCCAGATTTGCTTTGACCTCCACCCTACATATTGTGTTTCACAGATCCTGCATTCCTGTCCTTCAGACCTGGAGACATCAAACAGACTGTCTTGCCAGTCACTGCAAGGAACAGCAATGAAACACAGTGTGGTGTGAGGGAGAAAGAACAGGGAAGAGTTACTGCCTTTCAGCAGGAGCCAACACTGGAAAGCACAGAGAGATGCTGGCTCCTCGGTACCAATCCCAGGCTAGAGAGAGGCTCTCACTAGAGTAGGCCCCCAGCAGCTGACTGCTCTGAATCTTTGCAGCTTCTCCCACCATGCTATAAGCTGTAATACAGGAGACCACCCATTCTATTAATGTATCAAGAAATTACCAGCTCCTTTGGCCTCCGGCTTTGATCCACCATATCCAGTAGGGGAAAAGCTTTCCTCAGTGCCTCTATGGTGACCACATGCTTGAAGCCCAAGCTATTTCAGATTGTCAAGGAAAGACAAGGATACTTTTAAAGAAATAAACTAACTGTAAAGGGTATATACAGCATTAAGAAACACCAGTTCTCGTAGTGGAGCTGTTACTTATATCTGATAATTGGTTAACTTCATTGCTTTCAGTCAAATTGCATGTTGTGCATCAACTTAAGGGTTGAAAAGACTGGGGAGATTTACTTTGCAATTAGCAGCCCCTGGTGGTAAGTCAAGAGAAGAGGTTGCTCCAGGGCAGAAAGGGTGTCCTTCAGGAAACCTTTAAACCCAGGATTTGGGTAGTGGGCAGTGCAGGGGGCTGAGCAGGCTTCTGGACTAAAGCTGAATTAGTGAAGTTATGCATCAGCCTAACTGGAGACAAGAAAAAGGTGCATGCTGATAAACCTAGACAAGGGAAGCCCGAGGCGCATTTGCTTGCAGGACACCTTGCCATTAGCTTCCTCTGCTTACCTGGGGAAAGGACAAGATTTTGTACCAAAACATATTCAAATGAAAGTACAAGGTTTGACTCTGTGTTCTTCTGTGAGTGCGCACACACACAAGGGAAGGGTCTGTTGTTCCGTTTCCCTGTTCGTGTTGCTGTCTGCCAGACCCATTAAGCCAACTCAAAGATGCTGCTGGAACTCAGGTCCAGATGCCATCCTCTTTACCGAGTTAACCCTGGCATATACCTTCCGAGAGCTTGGAAAAGGGAATGGTACTGTGAAGATGAGGGGAAGCTGCTCATGGCACTTCAGTGATGAAGCTGAAATAGTGAGCAGATATGTCCCAAACAGCACAGCTCTTTCTTCCTGCTTGCAGACGCAGACTGCAAGCCGGACCTGCATAGGTCTGGTCTCTGCCCACCAAGGGGATATGCATGTGGGATTCTCTTAAAATGTTACCATGTTTTGGGAGAAAAGCTTAATTGTGGAGGGCTAGGTGAAATCTGCAATTTAGTTTGCCATCAAAAACTGGGTATGAGACTAATACTATCCCCAAAAAGAAGAGACTTAAAGCCTGCGAGGTCCTCTGAGGGACATCCCACCAGGAGGAGTAGGAATGCATCTCATGGAAGAACTAACCAATGTGAGATATGAATGCAGATCAAGGAAAGCCAGAAGGTGAATAAGAGGTAAATTATGCATGCCTACATCTAAGCCTCTCCTCAGGGTCCCTCCCCATAAGACAAGGCCAGCAGCCTCCCTGCTTCCTTGCTCTCCCGCAAACTGACTGTGCAAATGCTCCCGGTGGAGGCTGGTTGGGAAGAGCAGCGCTTAGGCGGGAGGCTACGGTGGGAAGCGCAGGGGGCGCAGGGCGTGTGCAGCAAAGGATACTTGCGGGCGTTCTCCTCCAAGGGCCCCTGCCCCGCCACCAGCACGCACTTGTGGTGGAACTCACTGAAGAGCCGCAGGGGGCTGTGCGACAGGATCACCTGCTCCGGAGACACCTGCAGAAGGGAGGAAAGTGCGCGGGTAAGAAAACATGCCCTTCTCCATGCAGTGGGCAGCAGTCCGGCTGCCTCCCTTTCTCCAAGCTGCTGCTTTCCTCCACCAATGCCTGCTGTCCTTGTCCATTAAAAGGTCACCCCAAGGCAGTGCCTGTCATTCGCTGTGACCTGCCACAGACCCAGCTCTAGCTGACTGAGCTACACGGAGACATTCAAACTGCATCTGAACAGGGTTATCTCTCTCTGCCTGCTCAGCCGTGCCCACCCTGGTCCTAACAGGCGCAAGGGCAGACAAGACAGGCCTTCCTAGCCCTGTGTGCTCCCATCAGCGCCATCCAACGCTGTCTTTCCATAGCGTCCTTGCCAGCACAAGCTGGTCTAAAAATACATACAGGATTTTTTTTATTATTTACTTAGCCCGGAGAAACACATTTGTATTCACCAACCCCGGGGCGCCGCAGCTTGGAAACCGGCAGCCAGCCCATTCAGACCCAAGTTTTCCGGCCCGTTTGCACTCTGAAGGTCGGCACTTCCCTGCCCTTGGCCCTCCCCAGAGAGCCGTGCTGGGCAGGCAGCCCCGCTGCCTCTCCTGCTCCCGGACAAAGTACGGACACGTGCAGGCAAAGCCAAGTAGGGGGAAGGCGCTGTGGAGTGGGGAGAAAAAAAAAGGTGGTGGTGGTGGGGGGGGAATAAAAGCCGCAGTTTCTCAATCTTTTGGGCTGATTTCATCGTGGTGCAAGAGCCTCCTCCTCCTCCTCCCTGTGGGAAGGCTGTGGGCACGGCGGGCTGAGCGGGCCCCGGTCGCCCGGCCCCGCGGCCCTGCCCCGGCGGTACCTGCAGCCCGAGCGNAGGTGGTGGCGGGGGGGAAATAAAAGCCGCCGTTTCTCAATCTTTTGGGCTGATTTCATCGTGGTGCAAGAGCCTCCTCCTCCCTGTGGGAAGGCTGTGGGCACGGCGGGTGCCCCGGCCGCCCGCCGCCCGGCCCCGCGGCCCTGCCCCGGCGGTACCTGCAGCCCGAGCGCGTGGGACAGCTCCTCGGCCTTGGCCTTGCGCAGGCAGTTGCCGGCGTTGGTGAGGAAGACGACGGGGACGCGGAGCTGCCCGTCGCCGTCCGAGAGGGCGCGGAAGGCGTCGCGGGCGGCGGGGATCACCTGGCTGCCCCGCACCAGCACCCCGTCGATGTCGAAGAGGAAGCCGAAGGCGGGCGGCTGCAAGGCGAACGCAGGGACGGTCACGGCGGCCCCTCCGCCTCCCCTCCCGCCCCCCGCCAAACCACCCGCCGGGACGAGCCCGGGCCGCGGCGGGCGCCCCTTCTCCCCTCCCCTCCCCGCCGCCGCCGCCCCGGCTCGCGCCCTT
>VWPW01025290.1:1122675-1135053 GCA_013389825.1 Crypturellus undulatus
CGGCGCGCGGGGCCCCGGAGCGGGGCCGCGGGAGCCGCTGCCCTCCGCTGCCCTCCCGTCGCGGGTGCCCGCGGATGCCGTTTGCTCCCTGCGGAGCGGCTCCCTCCGCCCGCTGTGCAGGGCTGCAGACCTCCGATGCGACCGGCAGGAGGTGCGGGCTCCGAAGCGGGTTTGGTGCCCTCCGTGCCTCGGACACCACCTGGAGAGGCGAGCCGTGCTGCCGGCCGGCGTGTTGGCCTTCGGCGGCGTGCGCACCCCAGCCGCTCCTTGTGAGTGTTCCCGGGAGGCTGGCAGGGACGCGGTATTTATTTTTACAGGGAAGGTTGTCCAACAGGCTGAAGTGTTTATTTTTAAACGGCCGCAGAGGGTGTTTGCCAGCAGCCGGACGCAGGCTGAACCTGGCGCGGGGAGCAGGGCTGGCAGCAGCGTGGCCGTCCGGCGCTGCCCTAAAGTTCCTGCTTTAGCTGCTGAAATCCGGCCCACCCGAGGCCAGCAGCCCTAGACTAGAACCCCCTCACCACTGTGCTAAATGGGAGCATAATTTTCCCTTGAAGAGCTGAGACTTTCTCACTGACAACACTAGGAGCTTCTTGTTTTGCATGTTGTAGGTGGACCTTACAATTCGTTCTACATGTACGTCTGGTAATTGCCATATCCCATAACACCCCAGTGCAACGGAGACGTTTGCTTGGCCCCTATCACACCAGCCCACAGGAGAGTTATCTTTCTACGTTTATACGGTATTTGAAGGCATTTTTTTGCTTCTTTTCATAGCTAGCTTTAAACACAAGCAAAACAATCAGTTGCCCACAGCCTTCTCCTGTGGGTTCCTATGTAAACTTTGCAGCTGTGTTTTCCCTGGACTCTTAGCCCTGTCATCACACCCCCTCTCTTGACCTTCTAACATCCCCTTGAAAGCACCAATACCTTCGGTCTCATTTCCTACCAGGGAGGCTCTGCTGGCCTGTACAACCCCCCGCTCCAGTTTCTCTCTTTCTCCACAGCAGCTTGCTCTCGGAATGACGGACAAGCCAAAGGTTGAAAAAATACAGTAAAATGCCTTTCTTATCCTGTAATGACCGAAGGGGAGGACACAGCCTGATAAAAATGACAAGCTGGTAGAATTGAGAGCCAGACCCTTCACCTGCCTGTCCATCAGCAGACAGGAAACCCTCGATCCACTTGCCATGATTGCAACTGCTACGAGGCTTTAAAGAAAAGAGTTATGTACTTGGCCAATTAGGGCTACACATTTCTGGCCAAGGAAATGTCTTTCTTCTACCTGTGAAGAGACGAATTCACAGACTTACAGGACAAAAACCTGAAGCAGGCTGAGCAGTGTGAACCAATGGAAAATACCTCTACAGCCTTGTGTTTTAGGGCCAGACAGACAGCTTTGCTTAGGATTTGGCATCTCCTTACTTCCACTGTTATGATGGAGGCTCATGTGAAGCGTAGGTTCAGCTGCTCATTTGGACCTACCAACCAACTATTTTATTTCTCTCTCTGCTTTTACTGGCATGATTTTTGACAGCAACTACTAGTGCTGGGTCAGCCATTTCCTGCCAGTAAGTGATGGGGAGGAACGTTTCATTTATTAAAATGCCCCCAAGGCAGTCTAAGCTGCTGTGTAAGAAAACACCAATAGATTTGCGACATATTATGCTACTGGCAAAGCTCTATCTGCTTCCCCTTTAAACAAAATGAACCTGAAGAGGCACAGGACAAGACTGACAGGGGAAATAACAGGTGTAGGACTTGCTGTATCCATATGACTGCTTGGAATAAGAGTACAGAAACTTCCTGGGATTTCCTACTCTCCTTCCTTGCTCCGGAGACTGGATGGATAGTGAAGGCAGGCTGTTTGAGCCACATTATCTCTGTCCTGCTCAATGCAAGCTACCCACCTTTCATCACCCCTGTGGCTACTTCTAGCTCTGCTCATCCAAACATCTCCTTCATCTCAGGTTTTCACCTTCTATACATGGCCCTTTCTGCCCAATACTTGCCATTAGTACTTGGGGCAGAGTGCCCTCAAGCTGTGCTGTGCAGCTCACTGATGCTCCACAAAGCACTTGGCAGCTTTGCAAAGGATGAACTGGTCACACAGTGTTTGTTCTCTCCTTGTCGCCTATTAGGTTCATGCTAAAAGCAGGTAAATGGACCTTTGGTTGCTTCCTCTGCTCCATGCTGTAGGTGCCACAGCAGTGGTACCCAGCACACGCAAAACCTGTCTGAACTGGGCTATCTCTGTGCAAAGCTATGGCCCAGAGCTGGATGCAGATGCAGTGTGGGCTGGAGAAGGGGAGAGCTGGGAGATCTGCGCCACGCAGAGCCATGCAGCTCAGGTTTGTCTGCACGGTATGCTAGTCCCATGGATAAAACTGCCCCTTGCTTCATGCTGTGAAGGCATTGCAGACTCCCTCATAACTGTACTCAAGCGCTTGAGTGATGTGAAACATCTCTCTGCACATACCAGCATAAAACCTCACATAAAATGCAGATATCACAGTCCTTTTTGACAAAAAGAGGGAGAAAATAAACCCTCCGCAATAGAAACAGGTTTAGAGATTGAAATATATATTTTGAAAGAAAGAGACAAGAGAGCATTATAGATCATGTATTTGTATTACAAGGGAATAGGGAACCAAAGTACTGTGGGTAAGAAGGTGGACTGGCAGCAAAATCCTTTAAATGTTACTGCAAGTGCTGGGAGCTGACTAGCTGAGTCCCAGCCAAGTCCCATAGCCAATTTTCTCCTAAGCTTTAGAGACATATGAATGGATTGATCTTTTTAACTGCGGTGGTGCAGCCTAAATTCCTGCCTTTTGGTACTCCTGTGATTACAGGCAGACAGATTCAGTCTAGGTTTTGCAATTTGTACCTTTCTCTGAAAAAACAGCACACTCTGAAGACTGACTCCCGCCATAAAGCCGTCCAGCCTTACTCCTATCTGTCTCTCAAAGGCCCTAAAAGTGGTAACGCTCATCTATTGCCAGAGGGATTGACCTGGGGATTCCTAGTCATCATATATGGCAATGACCTGTTCAAGGAGATAGAAGGAATGAGGTTCCACTAGAATCAAGAGCCTCTATTCAATCCAAGTTCACATTTAAATACATGTGATTTGGATAAGTAAGCTTCTGCCATCTGACCAAACCCTAAGACAAATGTCTTATGCAGAAATGAATCGCTAAGCTAGTCACAAATCCAAACGTAGGCTGGTGAGAGCCATGCTTTACCCTTCTGAGGGCTCCATTTGAGGAATCTGTGATCATCCCAGACCTGCCCAGCTTGAAACACCCGCCACAGAGACTGCTGTGCTACTGCCGTGAGCAGCATCGTCCCAGTGGGCTCCAGACATTGGGCAACAACACATCATGGTTCGTGTTGCAAAGTACAGCAGTGACTCAATGCACAGGAAGCTCTTCGTAGGAAGGTGAGCACCATACAAACAAAACAGGCAAGCTGGTCTTAGCAAGTGTTCAGCAACCAGCAGAGCTGACCCTGCTTGCTGGTAGCAAGGGGGAAGAAATACAGGTAACCAGAAGGCCATGGGTGGTTCAACTCCCAAGAAAATACATGCAGGAAGTATACAGGTCAATACTCTAAGAGCTAAAACCTTTTCTGCTTACTAAAGTAGGAAAGGAATAGCAGTAGGTAAACCTGTGCTAAGGACCTCAGCGCCTCCCACACACAGTCTCTAAGGATTAGCTTCACCATGCAGCAGAGAGGCTCACTAAAGGGAGGATCAGCTCATAGCAAATAAGAGATCTTCCTCCGCCAACATGTAGCAAGCTGAAATACCAGGGAGCTCAGAGGACTTGACTTTATGTCACTTGTGAGCAGTTGTTCCACCTATTTGCAGCACATCAGCATAAAAGAAAAGACATTTCCCCAGTCAGCACTTATAATCTGACAAACAATGGCAACCTCCGGACTTGACTTTGAGCCCTGTATGCGGTGCCCACAGAGGAGAAGGCGCTCCTCCTTGGGATAAAGGTCCTTCCCACCACCAGCTCTGCATCGGGACCTGTGAAGGGCTAACCCGGCAAGAGCAGCTGCTGGGCTTCAGAGCAAGGTGTGGGTCCTGGGGGCACAGAGCTGGAGTGGCAGTAGCCGTTGCTGCAAGAGGTAGTGGTGTGAGGAGCTAAACTCACGTGATTAGCAAAGTGTGTGACTGGGTTCCCACTTTTTGCTTTCTGTGATTTGTTTTTCTGCTGGTTTGTGTTCTTCAATCCAGAAGCCTTCAGTTTGTTGCGGCTTTGGTTTGTTTTTGCCTGAGATATAGTTCGATGTAAACTTGCAGTGTATAATGAGGGCAAATTAATATTTTGCATGCAAGGGACACACAGGCTGTGCAACTGGATCAGCTTCTGTAGTAAGCGGTCTTTTGTCCCACTCCGGTGTTTTACCTGAGCGTAGTGGAAATAAACACTATGGCCAGGCAGCTTCAAACAACTAGCAGAAAATGTAAAGGCTGATGATTAGCCTGACTTGTTCAGATCAAGCAATGACGGACAGAGCAAGTCCTAGGCTCTGAGGGAGACATCTCTCAGTGGCAATAAGTGTAAATTGTCCATGTCAGCCCCATCGGCTGAGGGAAACCAGTGTGATCCCCTGAAGCCAAGAGAGAAACCAGCTGATCCTGGTTGCATAGTTGGGCTATGTGGCCTTTCAGCATTTGTGCTGAAGGATTTTGCTGAAGTTGCTTAGCACCCTAATTAAGATTTCTTTTTAAAATCTCCCTTATACAAAGCAGTCATCCTGAAACTATTCCTTTCCCCAATATTTCTGATGTTGCTAAGCAAGGGAATCTGCTTGTCTCAACACTACTTATTGTGTAGTTGCCACAATACTTTTTTTGCCTAAGAACTGGTAACTACAGATATCCCTGTGAAAATATATCCAACGCAGGAGAAGAGCTCCTTCAAGGTAAAGATCTGTCTGATAGGGACATAGGCTGAACAAGGGCACATCTCTGCTCTGATTTAGGCAACACAGGCCCATAGTAGAATCCCCTGAAACAAAAAGGAGCTTCCTATAAATGCATAGGCCTGTGCTAACATGTCTTTGTGCAGGATCAAAGTTTTAATTAAGCTGGGCTTGGGAAGCCAGGGTGGGTTTTTTGTGTGTGTGCGTGTGTTTTTTTTTTCCTCCTTCTTAGTTGAAAGAATTTTCTGTGCGACTCGAGGACGGAAAAGGGCTCTGCCTGAAAAAACCTGTCAGCAACTGAGGCACTTCTTTTTAGTTTTGTGATCCCTGTGTGACCAAGCCTAAACGTTCTGGGAGCATTTGTACAGTTCCATCAACTTGTTTGCAGCACTGGTAAGTCCTGAAATAGCAGATGTCAGGCCTATGACTGGTTCTTCGACCTAGCAGTGCTATTTTGGCAGCAGGCCCAGGGTTAAACATAACAAGAGTCATTTTCAGTCCTTGCTCTCCTGAAGGTCAGTGGCCCAAATGGCTCGATGTTTGTCTTAGCTGTTTCCGGACAAGGTCTGCGTTTTGTAATGATAAGGCAAAATTCAGAGATCCTCATGTTGGCAATCTCCCACTACTTCTAATTAGAAACCATATTTTCCCTGAACAAGGATGTTGGGATTTGGTCACTGGCAATTTCTAACTGTTTTGACTATGTCATTTTGAGCAGGGCGTTTTGTTGTTGTTGTTGTTACTGCTGTTATAAAGGCTCATGACTGCATTTTACCTGCAATCAGTGATTTCCACCGTGTAGCGCAGCTCGTTCTTAGCATTAAGTCTGGTTTACAAGAATCGTCCATTCCCAAGTGAGACTTACAGGCTCGTCTGCTCAAGCCCCATGGAAGAAGCACTCTCTCTGCATTAGCAATAAGCCTGGCTCACTCTGACTTGCCAGTTGCTTTCTGAGATGGCTCTTCTGCCTCCTAAAGCTCCCTCAAAAAGCTGTCAGAGAGATCTGCTATGAACTGGTCCCATTTTTTCTGCCAGACCTCTTTGGCCTTGGCTTTCTCTTCTGGTAGCATGGCACTGTATCTGTGTGGAGAAGAAAAGCCAGTATGAGATGAGGAGGCAGGGGGCAGCTATTTCAAGATCAGTGACCACAATGAAAAGGCACAAAGCAGCCACAGATTAACCCTTGCAGGACATTCCTACACTGCATGGAGTAACCCAGTGTCGAGAGCCCTGAGCTCCTGAATCCTGGGCTCATGCTGGCACCGGAGACACCACAGCCCTGCCAGCAGCTGCCAAGTCCTGCACTGCAAGGACAAGCCACTTCGGCCTGTATTAGCTGGGGGGATCTCTGACCAGCACCCAGTGGCTAGTGCAAAAGGGACAGGCTACCATTGCTTTGAGATTGTCCCAAATCTTGGGACAAAGATTGGCCCAAATCAGTAGGAAATGAGTGTTTGTCATCTCCTCAGGCGCATGGGGGCTTGGGTTTGACAGGAGGAGTGGCACGGGATTTGGCATACAGACAGAATTCCAGGAACATACCAGGAGACACTGGTAACCATGTCCAAACTATTCTGGGACATTCAGTGCTGTCCAGATAAACAGAAAAAGTGGTTAAACAAACCCAAATTACATGCTGGCAAACTATTTTCCTTTGTTTGGCCACTGGGCTATGGCAAGCACAGTGAGCAAATCAAATTCAAGCAGAAATAGACAAGTGATACAAAAAGTTCTTATATGGAACAAAACATGTTTTTTTGAAACTTCCCCTTTCCAGGATGAGGTGCTTGAGGTAACTTTATACAGGATGGAAAAAGAGACTAAACTGAGACACTCTGTTAGAGAAAGTTTCTGTATGGCATGAATCGAGTTGATTCTGGCGATCCCATATTCTGCTCTTGGAGGAGATGCACAAAGTAGACTTTTGATTATCAGCCCAGTCTGCATGACAGAAGATACTCTGCAGCCAAAAACCAAGTAAGATGGGTTTCCAGAGGAAGATGGTATTACCCTTAGTATTATAACAGCTAGAGAGGTAAAGAACTTACTTTATAGAGTTCAGTGCAAGCTGCTTTAAGGTCCTCAAGTCAGCGCTCACCCCTCCGATGGCCATGAACACCTCGTAGAAGTCGTAGGAGACCCCCTTTGCCCCAAAGATAGGGGGATCGTCAGGGCTGATCACAATGGGGTGTCCTTCAGCCATGAGGTTGGCTGCAGGGTGAGTCCGCAAGTCAGCCACAAACAGCAGCACCTCAGAGGGGAAGACAACACCACGTTAGGTTATTGCTCTACCCATGGTTGCACAATGGCACCCATCACACCACAACCTAAACCTATAGCTGCCTGTGTCAGCTGCTAGTTGTGAGGGAAGAAGAGCTTCCAGAGGGATATTCAGAGCATATCTGTCTGCTCTGAATTGCTGCAGGAGGAGCTTACCTTTCTTTACTCACTATACAGCAAGATTGGTCTCTTAGATTAATCACCTAAATCAAAGCCAGTGGTTTGAATAACTTTGGCTTATTTATAATAATTCGAGTGCAAATACTTCAAGTACTGTATTTTAGTAGTTTACAAATTTACCATGATACTAAATGCAAGATATCTGGGGCCAGTGTCAAAGCCCACATGAGTACATCTCCAGCCCAGAGCAGGTTTTCTGCTCTGCCAAGGGAACAAAGTGTGCCATGCAGCTGTGTTGCAAGAATTATGAATTTGGTAAAACCAAATGGACTCCCAGTTGCTATCCCAGCTTCTTGACCTCTGGCCCCCCCTGCCTTTATAAACTGTTTTTCATTATGCCTCTAGGTGCCTCTCTGGCTCTGGCCCTTGTTGTCTTCGCTAGGGAGAAGTCTGTCTTCCCAGGCCTCTCTGAATAGGGATTTGAAAGATTTTGAGCTGACTGGTTGCAGAAACCTTGCACATAGACAGAGTGCGTCTGCACAGCAGGCTGCAGTTTAATGTGCAGTGGAAACTTAGTCAACCTGGGTACAACAAAAAAATGTAACATTCATAGCATGAAACCCTCCAGCTCCCTGCTGCTTTTAGCTGCTGGGGTAAATCCAGGTCCAATGTCCCAACCCCTGACTTAAGACCTAAGCTTTTATCAACATACCTGGTTGGAGATTGGACAGACTTCTATGGGAATATCTCTCTTCAGAGATAAATTTTTGGCTACTGGGTGTTTACTGAGGGCAAGGCCATGGCCAATCCGGCTGGTATTCAGTAGCAGAGCATCCAGTACATTATTGTCTATAGAAGTGCCCTGCCAGTCTGAGGAAAGACAAATAAAAATCATTGCTGTGCTATAAGGAAATGTATCTTCTCAAACTGCTAGATGGTTTTGTTAATAAAGTTATCAACTGCAATGTGAGAGGGTTTCTTATGCTCCAAGTCTCAACTTTACCATGAGATGAAACATACTTGGAAGTGCCTGTGACTATCCACGACTATAAAGAGAGCCCAGGTTGACTAATTCACATGTAGATATTTTCTCTGGATATGTTAACATTTAATAAGAACAATGAAGTGGTGAGACAGAACTATCTTACATGGTGGGTTAAATCCCACCTATATAGGCTGAATAATGTAGCAAATAAGCAGACTATCCCAGGAAGGAAGGGCAACAGTCAGCTGTTTTGGTAAGTGTATTTGGTATTGTAGTTGGTGCAGCCATTCTTTCATCTTAAAATGTAAAATAAAGACTGATGAATTCTGATGCTGTGGAAGGGAGGTGGACACTGCTCTAAGGAGGTAATGGCTGAGTCACATCAGCAGTGATTTCTCCTTCTACATAACTCCAGGTTACATATAATAATGCACAATAATGTGGGACTTCTGTCCTCGTACTTACCGGTCTCCCCAGCATGAAAAAAGTATGGCAAGTTGACCCCAAGGGAATATGGGGTGGTCAAGGCATCCTTCAGCTGCCATAAAGAATGACCTTCATCCTCATTGCCTACCTAGGAAGGAGAAAGAGAAAACATATTTTTGAGTGTGCTCTGGAAGACTGTGGGACTCAGGGCTAGAAGTCACTGCATGGTGCTAACTCTACTGAAATTATGATGTTGTTTTTTAGCGGGGAATGTGCTTGATTCTCTCGAGTCTTTTTGTTAATTATCCTTAGCAAAATCCTCAGCTAGAGGGTTTTTTTTTTTACTCATTTCAGTAGATTTCAGCAGATTCAGTAGAACAACAGAGGATCCAGCTCTGGTATGAAAGATATGCAGAACGCGTAAGTAGTTACACTGCATCTCTAGAGGCTAACTCAAAGTCATGGAAGAAACACAGTTACCAGGTCGAAGCCTGCCAGGAAGTCTGGGAAGCGGGCTCTGAGTGCCATGGCAGTGACGATGACGTCTTTTAGCTGGGAAACATTCAGCATCCTAAACAGCAAGAGAGAAAGAGCAGTGCAGAGGATCACTTCCATGGGCCTGCCTGCTTTGGGTCCGTTTGACTTGTGAAATGGGGCACTCGGGGTTATTTCCAAAAGTCAATTTCCTCTTGAATCTAGCAACCAGCTCCAGGTCTACAGAGTAACAGCAGTAGAAAAAAAAAAAAAAGATACTATGAAAGGAGCCCCCAGCATGACTAGACCATACAGTCATTTGAGGTGAGGCATGCTTGTCCAAGATTTGTTGGCTTTCCCACGTATGAAGTAGGGAACAGAACTGCATGAAAAAATGTTTAAATATTTGTTTCCCTCTCTACTGTTTTTCTGGGAGGTGGGAGAACAGTTGCATTTAAATAGAGTTTTAAAATTAGGTTTCTTCCAGGCCTGTCGGACTTGAACATCACAGTGCGTTTTGCAGACAGACACAAGCTCACTCTGTCCATATCCAGGCTGGCCAGGGGCAAGGCAGCTCTGAACTGGAAACCACGTCATGCAGAGCTGGAGCAAGTAAGTGCTGCTGAGAGGTATGTTATATTTGGTCAGGATCACCTCACATGACTTCATGGCATCTGGCTGACTTGGAGAACAGCCTTGTCTCTGCCTGCAAACAGCAGCATGAACATACCATACAAAGGCTGCCAGGAGAAGAGGATTTGCAGGGTCCTGCAAAGGCCTTCGCAATAGAGAGTGCCCAAACTCGGGCACTTCTGTCATTGCTTCAGCTTCCAAAGAGGGAGAGTATGTCCAGGCACAGGAGGAGAGGACACACAGCTTGGACACGTACACACACAAGCAGCCTTCCCCTTGCTCATTCCTATGCCCAGGCTCCCACAGACACTCGCCTCTCCAGGCACACGCCATCAAGTAAACCTGGTTGTTCTGCACGTACACAGGCTTGATGATTTCTCATCCTCAACCTCCTACAAGTGCCAGGAAATACTGCAGGAGTCAGTATCCAAAGTCTGACAAACCACGCAGGCACTGCTAACAAGCTGTAGGAATTCCAGCCCATCACTCAGAAAGCACTGATCCTCCTCAAGCTGCCCAGGCTGCTCTCTTGCCCACTGCTGCCTCCACTGTAGCTGGTTATGCCCCATCACTCTTAGCCATGCTCAGCCCCTACCTGTGTGCTGTATATATAATCTTTGCTCCAACGAAGTCAGGATGATCTTTCACAAACTGCTTGGTCACTTCCTGGTACGCAGCCATGGACCAAGACTTATCATGCCGAGTGCCATCGAGTTCGTACACCTGTGGGACAAAGAAGTGCATGGCAAACAGGAGTTAGGAAAGGGGTTTTGTTAGAGGGAGGGAGAAATGAATGGAGGAAAATCCTGAGAGAAACACTCTGCTGAATTCCTGGCAGCAGGGAGGAGGGGAAAAAAAAAAGCAGTTAAAACTTTAAAATATATTAACTTTAAAATATTTTCTTTTTGAAGCCCTTACTGGCTGGCGAGAACTGAGGAGTGTTTTTACTCCCTACTATATGATACAAGAAACAAGCCTGTCCATGTTCAGACATGGCAAGCAGCGCCCTTGGGTATCCGGAGGAGACCACGACCTCTGACTCATGTATGTATCAAATGCTGGAGCATTCGTCCAGCTGTCTGGCCGCTCATATATACTCTATGCCTTGCGGTTGCACTCTGTCAGCAAACGCAGGCCCAAAGCATGCAAGGGCTGGGCTCCCTAAGCTCCCAGCTGGGCTGGCCTTCAGCTCCCCTCTGCCTGAGGCTTGCTCCGTGACCTTGAGTAGGTCATTGAATCCCTGAGTGGTTTCCCAGGTCTGTGGGTGAAAATTATCCTTTTTGCACGCGCTGTCTCATCAGCTTACTTTGTGAGTTCCTCACTACCAGGACTACGCATGGGGCTTTTGCCCTGATTTCAGTAGGAACGTAGAGCCTACATGCCCCGATTGCTACTAATCCACAAAGGCACTGCCTGGAGCTTGTAACAAATGGAGGCTGAAATCACTCAATCCATTATCTTCTTTTCCTTCTTTCATTCTCTTTCTCTTTCACCTTCTCTTCTCTACTCCTAAACTGGTTCACTCCCTGCTCGCAGTTTCCTGCTGGTGCTGCTCCCTTGCATTCACGGCAGTCGCTAAGCCCTGCACCCCGCGTGGCTTTCCCCTTGTAGGCACCAGGAGCCGTGGGGTGGCTGCAGATTATCAAAGGGAATTTTCCACTACTGCAGCTCACAGGAATCTGAGACTTTGCACAGCTGAATTTGCAAACACAGCTGGGTTTGAGGGAGCTTTTCTACAATGTTTGCTGTTTCCCAGTAAATCCTGACTTTCATGTACTTGTCTTCAGTCACTGCATCTGGCATGCCTTGCTGCAAGGCCAGCTTTTGCGGAGTGCCAGTGCCATTGCCCAAGCCTTTCAGAGGATCTCTGGGTGCACAGATGTCTCACCATTCCCATCACATCCTGCTTCCCTTGACCTTCACACTGAAATACTTTTCTTCTCCCGCATCTTCAGTTTGGCCTGGCTGGCTCCTTCCTGCCTGCGCGGCTCGCGGAGGGCCAGAGCCCCACAGGCTGGGATGCTCACAGCCCTCACAACACTGCCCCAGGCTCAGGCAGACCGCCCGCACGTACCTCATGGCACGCTGAGCCCAAGGCGCAAACAAGCCAGGGCTCTGGAGCCTCCCATGCCTGGAGCCAGCATGAAGGCCTGGATGGGAAGCAAACCTTCTGCGCCAAGCCTCCCCTCGGAAGACATTACAACCATGTCTAATGGCTGCCTGCTAATGCAGGGTATTTTCCAGCCAGGCCCACGCACTCATTTCACTGCAGATATTCTTGGCCCAGGAACCTCTGTGACCTGGGGACATGCCAGCACTCACGCTGCCTCACAGCACAGGAATCCTGACATTGCTGTTGTTCGCTCTTTCCAGGTACCCCAAAGACAGATGGCGACCGAGCTACTTCGGTCAGGAGAGCTGGCTGGTAACCAACTCCCAGCAAAGTAAGATGCATATAAGCTCTCTGGTTTTCTTCCCTTTTTTTTTTTTCTCTCTTCTCCTTCCCTTCCCCCTTCCCTCGTCTC
>VWPW01025290.1:1135226-1162605 GCA_013389825.1 Crypturellus undulatus
CTCCTCTCCTCTCCTCTCCTCTCCTCTTCTTTTCCTTTTGTAATGCTCCACTCTCATTTCAGGCACGATAAAGCGTGCCAGCCTACAGCCCTGAACACCACAGCCCTATTTCTCCATGGGGCCATCCCAAGCAGGGCAAGGTCAGGCAGCCGCTCCCCCACTGTTGATGTGGAGGCACTGACAGCTCCAGCTCACCCTGCTCACGGGGTGGCCCTGGAGGGCTCCTCGGCAGCACCGAAGGCTGCCGAGCTGCACACAGTCATCCGCAGCAGGCCTGAGCCTGCCAGCCATTCACACAGGGGCAAGGATTTAAGTAAGTTGCTGGCAGACACGTTCTGGAGCCAGGCTACCAGGAAGGCATTAGCATGGCTGCGCTGTCCGCTGGATGCTGTGTTCCCCACAGCAAGCCTCTGCCTGCCCTCCAACACACGGCACTAAGCGGCCCTGTCCCTTGGGTGCTGCCAAGTGGACACTGCGTAGCAATTTCATTCCTGGTTTAATGGGTTGTTTAGAACATGGAAATGAATGGTGTCATTAGGAGCGATGGCCCCAGTTTGTTTATTTTGATAAGGAATTTGCCTCTCTTGCAAAGCTCCCACTCGACAATCTCCTGCTCTGTGGAGGTTTATATGGAAAATGTATGCCTGCAGTATAGAAAATATCACAGAGAAAGTATCAATTGCCGTAACTATAAGTCTGCTGGCAACTGGGATGGTGTCAAGGACAGTGTGGGACGGCAGGATAGACTCACTGGCTGTAGGTGGTACGTAGGGAAAAATGTCTAAATTACTATCAAGTGATTTTAGTGTTAAAGGCAATGAAGAGGGCAGTTCATACCTCAAAGAGCTAACCTTTTAGGCTGTCTGCATATTCCAGAGGACAGTGCTTTGCCAGATATTGTTCTAGTCCCTCTGAAATAAGCTGTAGATTTAAAATAATGTAAATATTATAAGCAGGGAAATTATTCCAGAATAGCTTTAGCAGAACAAGTGATTCTGGTGCAGACAAATCCTAGATATGTTCCCAACAAGGAATATTAGACACAGTTGCAAGTCAGAGTCTACAACACAGCCTTGCAGTGTTGCCACATCAGGTATCTTCCTCAGTCATTAGGAACAAAGTGCTTCTCATTTTCAAGCCCCTGACTATGCAAATCTCCAACAAAGACCTTTGCATATGAGAAAGCTTTTCCAGCATCCTTACAGTGCCAGGTTCACAAACACCCAAAACCTAAATTCAAGATAGGGCTTGAGAAAAGTTATGGAGACACAGGATTTAAAAGAGAAGTAGAGAAGCCAAAAAATATGTACCGCAGGCAGGAGAGCTCTTATCTCGACATACTGTATGTTGTCCTCATAGAGTTCCAGCAGCCCCTGGTAGAAGTAGGCCTTGAACACAGGTGCATAGCAGATAAGCCCAGAGGCAGTAAGAAAGACTTCTTCAAATCTTCTCCAAATGTAAGTCTCAGAAGGGTAGGCCAGCTCAGGGGCATCTGTCACCAGGGTCAAATTTCTCAGCAAGCTGTAAAAAAGAGTGAAGGGAAGAGGAAGAATTAGAAGAATGAACAAGTCAATTAGCTTTCACTATGCAAAAAGGCACCATCTGGAAATTGGGGTGACTTTTACACGAGGAAATAGTATTCCTGCAAGATAGGTGAGAGTTTTATTATCAGAGACCAAGCTTTGCAGACACCACAGTAGTCTCACATCCACATCCTTGTAGATGAAGTAGGGCAGCACTGCTCAGCTGTGCTGAAGAAGACTTGCATATCGGGGAGGACCAAGAAGAGGTAAGGAGCAAATCCTACCACACCTGAGGCTCAACACCTTACTTGGAGCCTGCTGGCAGTATATATTCAGGTGTATTACACTACTGGTACAACTATGAAACATCCAGATATGTTTTATATAACTTACGCTTATTCTATATTTATTTTAATATTATATATTTTAATATATTTATATTTAATGGTTGGTGCAGATAATAGCTGTGAATCAGAAATCCTTTTTCCCCCCGAGTGAAATGAAGCTGCCACTCCACTGGTTAAATGAAAGCTTGTGCCTAAATGATAATTTTTTCAGATTTATCTGCTGGGAAACAACCAATAACAATTGTGGTTCTTGCCTTCCTTCATAGACTCTGCTGCAAAACAAGCCTCTTTAAGAAATCCAGAGATGCCACAAGTTATTTTATGAAGTAAAGTTTGAGGGAACCAGTAATTGCATTATTGTTGAGTTGTGGATGTAGCTATAGGTGAGTGTTTGCATTTGGGACAGGGTGAAAGTCTGTTTGTGGGAAAGTTTAGAGCTTTCATTCTGCATGAAACTTCTCCTGTGGCTTTAGGTCCCTTTTTCAGCTGACCACCCGAAGAAGATTTTATAAGAAATTTCTCAGGCTGGAGGGCAAAGCCTAAATGGCAATGCAGGGAGCAATTAACCTCATTCCTGGGTGGACAAGCTAAAGCCACAAACTAAAGGGAAGGATGCTTGAGGCTCATGATGTTACCAATCCTAATAGGACTGATGTTTATCTAGTCTCAGAGCCTGTGCACGTTCAGATAGAAATACCTTCGGCCATGCTTCATCTTTCATCCAAGTATATGGTTTCTCTTTGATAACTGCTACTGATCTTTAATAATGTTTCGTGTTTGATGTCTTGCCCCTCATCCTACCACAGTGCTCTTCTCTCTTATACAGGAGATGTGGGTTTGATTCGTGCTCGTATTATCTCATTCCAAGAAGCTTCTGTGGATGGAATTAAAGATTTCCCTCCTACAGATCTAAAGTGTGATCTGGTCCAAACTTATAAACTAAGACATCCTGAGTAGGGGCATCGCTTTGGAGTCCCTCCATTTGGAGCGTAACATGGAGCTGTTCCCCCAACATCTGTGTGCTGGCTGCTCTTGGCTCTCTAAGGTCCCTCTTCCAGAGGTTGCGGTTTCACTTCTTCCTTGCTCTGTTAATTGGTTTGCTGGGAACAATTTTAAAAACAAAACAGTTTATCAGCAGAGACATTTGTACCACATTAAGGGCGAGATTTTAAATGCACAACAGTCAGGAAATTCAGAGTTAAGGTTTCCACAGCAACTTTGGCTCTGCCCTCTTGTGCATTACAATAGGGCCTTTCGGTCCATTATCACACAACACTGGGCAACCCCAGATACTATTCAGTAAACAAAGCAACAAAATGGAAAGGAACTGAACCATAACCAAGCAGGCACATGTGCAGCATTTTGTACCGCGGCCCGCAGTGGCGTTTGGCATTTCAGACATGTTCGGGGGAGCACTGAGGAGTGACATTGCAGCATCACCCTAGAAACCAGGAATGCAAGAGCCAGGGGCATCTTTACAGAGCTTATCTGACTGACAGAGCGCAGTCGGAGATTGGCCTCAAGCGGAGCGAGTGTGCGCCAGCTCGGCAGGGAGGGGAGGGAAGATTTTGTGTGGGAAGAGCTCGGGCTGTGCGGCCAAGCCCCTGGGAAAACGCGCACAGCGGCCACGCTCAAACCCAACTTTCCTGCTCCCTTCCTTGAGCGGCCTTGCTCCCACGCTCCCGCCCGGGCCCGGCCGTGGGGGCTCCTCGCACAGCAACAGCGATTGCCAGCCTGGCGTGGCGGGGCGGCCGGGGCGTTCCTCCCGCTGGCGCTGGAAACACCGCGGGAAAAGCCTCCGCGCGGATCAAAAGACCTTGCAAGCCTATTCTCGCCACCGTGTAGAGCTGCGTTTTAGATAAGGACCAACAGGTACTTGGGATGCAACTGTTTTTTCCCATTCTCCATGAGAACAGACTGCTTCCACAAAGAGCACTCACTGCTCTGCTCCTTATTTTTAAATCTAGCTGGGCAAACTTGGGGTTGTTTACTTAGCCTGTGCTCCTGGGCTAGATACAGCAATAAATCCCCACACCACCCTGCTCCTAAAAGCACATAAATCATCTAATGTTTTTTATGATCCCCTTTCCTTTGAGACTGATTATTGATCCTTAGAACTGTGAAGATTTATTAGGTAACAGTGATCCATGCTTGATAACAGGATAATCTCTTAAGGGTCCAGCCGGCCAATTTTGTACCCAGAGCTGTTGATGCAGATGAATCAAAGCTTCATGAATACATTTTTGCTTATTTTGTGGAAAGGAACTTACGCGGTGATCAGGTGCAGACTACAAATAGCTCTCCATGTCATATCATATATACAGTGAACAATGTTATTGCAATGCCTGTGCCCAAAGGGGCACAACCAGAGTGACCAGCTAAGGACTGTTTATTTCTGACAGTGTTTTTGCTTTCTTTTTTTCATTTTTTCCCTAACTGCTTTGTTTCCTTGCACTATATAATACCAGAGTGAAAGGTTGCTATTTCCTGATTTTTTTAATCTTTTTTTTTTTTCTGCTGCTGCTGCTTTTCTATTCTATATCAGTAATTCTACCACCCTCCTCACCATAGCTGCTGAATGTCTTCCAGTGGTGCATTAAATAGTGTGACTAACATCTGTCACATGTGGTTCGTTCGTTCTCTCTCTTCCTCTTTTCTTCTCCCCAAGGGGAGACTTGCAGAGGGAGGTGAATGTTTTGTTTCTCTAGTGGATTTTATTTTATTTTTTTTGCAATGTACCCACTGCCCTATTTTTCTGTGGCTAGGGCAAGCCAGAGGGCACGAAGGGGAAGGTGCAGGAGGTCTGGGCAGCCGTTGGCACCCGAGGGAATTCTCTGCACTGCCTAGGCCTGGCCTCCGTGTCAGCTCCCTCACAGATGACTTCATCCTTGTGATAGAGAGCTCCACTGGGCCGCTGAGACCAACTGCTGGGCATGGCCTTAATCCTTGGGCTACCAGCGGGGAGGTTATTTCACAAATATCTGTAACGTCAATGCTGTTTCCCTCAATATCTCTTGGCATGATTATTGTGAGCTCTCACTTTACAAATGGTGACAATTACGTGGCATTTCAAGGAAAAAAAATTGGCACTCTCCCATATCATAATTAATTGTAAAGAAAACAAGGGTGGAAGTCTTTTTAACTGTGAGAACAAAATTCCCTTCCTTTCTCTTTCGCTGAGCCCAGACTGTCTTGACTCTTGAGACAGCATTATTTTGAAAGTTTTCCAGTAACATAATACTCCAGGGTCTTCTTGGCCTCATAGGACTTCTGTTTTGAATATGAATGATGAAAGTTGCTTTTGAGACAAAGAAATAAAAGCACTTACTTTCATCATAAATATAAAACACAAAACACATAAAAATACAAAAATACAGAAAAAAAAAGAAATGGTATTTGTCTCACTGCCCGTGCCCTTGGTGCTCAGGAATGCAGTAAGGTGAAGGAAGTGCGTCTTCAAGGAAAGAGTCTGCTCACATTTGCTGAGCCACATTATCTTGCATGAGAACCCTTCCCTACTGCCATATTCCCGTGATACTTCCTTGAAACCACCCAAGTATCCATCCGTTCCTTCCTCTGACATCTGCTTTCTCTCAGCTTGTCAGTGCTCAAGAGCAAAGAGGAGTGCAGGGAAGAGGTAGCCCGGGATGCACATGTTCATGAGACTGGGAGAATTTCCAGGAACTGAGAAGCAGGACAGATTGGGGCCTATTCCTGGCTGGACACCTATTTCCAGACAGCCAAAAAACATTCCTAACCCCTAGATTAGTACCCAGGGATTAGATCAAAATAGGAGGGGAAGCGCCTCAATGTGGCTCTTGTTTGTGTGTCTGCACATTATGTACAGTGACTCCTTTGCAGCTTCAAAATACTCAAAATACAACATAAATAAATAAGTCTATGCAACCAGTATGCAAGAGAATCAGGTTTTTGTATGTGGCTCTGACACTTGTTTGCTGAGGAAAATCACTTTGTTGGTTTCTGCCTCACCCTTGGTGAGGCAGAGAGACCTCTGTAGCAGGCCTGCATCGTTTATTGTATCTGCCACTATGGAGTCCTGCTTTGACTTGGAGTTACACAACAGTGTTGATAAATAATACAAAAGAAGAGGAATGTGTTGATAGTACCTCATGGCCCAAACAGGACCATAGGGAATCAAACCATGCAGAGCTCCACCCTCCTGCTCCTGTAGGATGTCATCCCTCCTACCCTCCGCCAGGAAGGGACATCAAACTATGCAAATTCAGCTAAAAATAAACACAACAAAGAGTTGCTCCTAAGAAGGTTCTGAAATGCCCAGTGTGATTGCTTGTGCCTTAAGAATGTGAAGCTATTTCAAAATTTCTTGTACATTGTGGATTTCCCCGTGGGGTTAAAGTGCCATGATATTTCTCTCCTCATCACTCCCAGCTGAAATGGAAAGAAACTAACAAGAAACCAGTTTTCTCTTCAGAAACACATAAGTGACTTCTTACTGGATATTATTTCTTCCACCATATGTCAGGGCAGCTGTGCCTCGGTGTATAAAAGGTAGGGAATCCTTTTCTGAGCCCTTTTCTCCATCTGGGAGAGTCGCTCTCTGCACTAGCCGGGAGCAGAAAGCCCCTTCTCATTTATGAGGGAGGGAAGGCAATGCCATCCCAGTGACCTAGCAGCTCGTTAGCCCAACCTGACCTGTCTCCCAGATCTGCAGGGCTCCGTGGGGAGGGGGTACGCGCTCCCTGCAAGTCGTGGTCCCTATTTAAAGCAGCCTACACAACCTCACCAAAGGGTGCTACAGTAAAAGGCAAGAAGTTTCACTTTGGAAATGCCATAATTGGGTTCACCACATGACCTTAGCCCAGCTTTCTCCTTGGATGTCAGCACCACAGCACAGTCTTTGACTACCCTGCACCACATACTATTTTTCCAGGGAGGCCGGATCAAGCCCTCCTGAGCTCCGCGGACAGCGGTGCTCTCTGAAAGGATCACTACTCAATATTTTCCTTTGTCCCCATTACTCAGTGTCTGCCGTCATGCATTATTTAGCGCATGCCATCCAGCTCCCGAAACACAGCACAGAAAGACGTGCTGCCTCCTGGCCCTGTCAGAGGGGCTTTGTCAAAGGCTGAATGGCCACTCTGTAGGGAGAGAGGGCTCCATCCTCCTGCCACCACCCTCTGCAGGGGCAGGGAGGCCCTTCCCACCCCCCCTGTAAGTAACTAAATGCTGAGTAGCCTCTGGGCAACCTGAAAACACCTGGTCCTGATAAAAGGCTGCCAGCCCCAAGGGGAGAGTTCCTAGAGGGGAGTGGGTGATGCTTTGGGGGAAGCATGTGAGGTAAGACTGCTAGGGAGATAGAGGAGACTGTTAGTGTGGAATGAAGCTCTGCTAGGAGGCAGGTGTTGAGGGGAATGTACTGCCAAGCATGGGGCCTGAACACAGGGCTCTGATGTCCCAGGGCCTAACTTGGGATGTGGCCCTTCCCCTGGGGGCAGGGATGTACCTTCTGGTGTCTCCTGGTAACCTCCTGGTTAATCCTACCAGGAATGAGCCTCCTGTGCTTGAGCACAGTGAGACTCAACTGGGTTTCAAAGTGAGCACCACAAGGATGGTGTTTGGATGGGAGGGAGGGGGTTCTTCTGCATTTTCCTTTTTTGTTGTTTTTGTTATTACTATTACTATAGCTTTAACTTTAGTAGTTTGTCCAGCTTCCTGCCCTGAGGCAAAGTGATGACTTCAAAAATTACTTTATTGCTGGGAGTGGGGGGAGCCTAGTTGCTTGGCTACTTGACTTCCCCCTGTGCTCTGGTGGTCTGCCTTACCGGCTATGTATTTTTTTTGGTGGCCTCAACAGAGGAGGCAAGGTCCCTCACCATGCACCACTGTCCTATGCTGGAAGCCCATTCAATATGGGTGCTGAGGGAGGGTGGTGACAGGCAGCATAAGACTATTTAAATAATGTCTTTAACCCTGCCTGTGTGAAGGACCAAAGCAAGGGTGTATAGGAAAGTTTAATTTTGATAGTTTCTAATTCTGGTCAGTTAACACTGCATCTTGCAAGTTCTTATATTATTATTTACATGCTCTGCCTACATAACTATAATGAAGTGTCCTGTTTCCAGAGCAGCACGTAGATGGGCAAGGAGCACCCGAATGATCCTGACAGGTATGCAGCACTATTATGGAGTAGCAGCAGGCTTGCAATTCCTGTTCACTCACCTCTTATCAAATGCGGTCACGTTGGGCAGCTGCTTGCGGTATGTCTCCAGCAACACCCACTTGGAGCACACGGCTGGCACGGGATGAGGAGGTTGAGGCTTGGAAAACCTAAACCGAACGGTGCCAGTGCGTGTGAAGCAAATGTAGCAGTCGGGCATATAGGTGGCATTGTACACCAGCCAGTCCACGCTCAGGATGGCATAGTCATGCAGGTGTAGAACAGCACCTGTAAGAGGAAAAGCAGTTCTAATGAGACAAGGCAGATGAAGAGAAGGAAAACTACTTGAATGTAAAACAGTTCAGGATTGCTCATCCTAGAGCATATGAAAATGCTTCTAGATTGTCATGACTGACCTCTCCCATCAGCAGGACTGCTGCTCTGCCCTCTCTGTGTTGGGCGATGCAGCCCACTCCACATCAAACACGGGGTAGGCAGAGCATGACAGCTCCCTGGGAGCAGAGGCAGCGATGAAATCAATAGGGAGCTCTACATCTCCACTGGGATGGAAAATGCTCTGAGTTATTAAATGTCTTTCAGAGTTTGCTGTGAGCTGGCTCTGGCCCCACTTAGAGGAGCGTTCACAGTAGGCAGCCGTTCACAAGGCATGCTACCTGCTAGGCACACCTGAACCAGGCCTCTGTAGCTAAGTATCTTTTATTTTTCTCCCCTGCATCTACATGTCTCTGTCATGACTTAGAAACTCTGGCCTAAACCAGAATGTTGGGTCATGACACAGTGGGATATTAGTCAGACACAGAAGTAACATCTACCTCTACCTTCGTATCAAATACATGTTCACCCATCTGCTGCCGGCCAGTAACATGTGCATTTGGGAAGCTCTGTTACTATGCAGTGTGACAGCAACTCTGTGAGCCTTCCTCGCATAAGAAACTATTGTATGCTTATCTTGTTCAGTGCATCCTTTTGTACCACCAGAACCTCTCTTCTCACAGAGACTTCTTGCACAGTTCCTTCAACTAACCTTTTCCTCTGTAAATGGAAGGTGCAGTGCTAGTAGAAGCTCAGGTCTTAGAGATATGCATATTATTGGTCTAGGGGAGACCTCTTATTCAAAATACATCTGACCGACTTAAGGATAGGGAGGGAGGACAAACAGCAGCAACAGAAGAGAAGATCGGTCATCGTGCAATGTTACGCAAACTGAAACTTTAAAACTATCCAGTCAATAATTCTTTGTTATAAAAGGTCTGACTGTTAAGCTGATAGGCAGTGGTGGTTACTGCTTTCAACAGAGCTAGACTGAGGCCATCTGCAAAAGGAGGCCACGACTGCCCAAAGCTGAGTCTCCTGTCATTTACAGTACCATTCTCTTCCTTATGTGAGTAGCAATAGCTATTACAGTAGTGTTTGAAAAAATAGTAATTCCCAGGTGATCTACTCAAGACTGAGGCCTCAAAGACTATTTCTGCACAAGGAATGATGAGGATGTACTCTTAACCCTAAAAAGTTTGCAGTTCTTCTAAGGACTCAGAGCTTATTTTAATATTTCTTGGATTGGAAAGTGTTAAGTAGTCTGCTTCCCTCTGGATATCCAAGATACCCTTTTTGAGGGGAAGAGGAGGCTGCTTTTAAGTTCCTTACTACTCAACTCAAAGGCGAACAGATAATGGCCCTGTTGTCATCCCAAGCACTTATCTTCGCTGGTCAGGATGCTGCATGCCAAGGAGTCGCATTAAACTGGGAGCAGAGCAAGACGGTTCTTATCAATGCATTATTGTCATAGCCTTGCAGAGGAGTTGACCTGTGCCTCTGCTGGAGCCAGTCACCAGCCTCTTGCCAGGGAGCTGCATGGGTGAGACCATGGGACAGCATCTAAAAAGGGACTTTTTGGAAAAGTGAGTGCATCATCCAGAGTATTGGGGCTGTTGGAAAATTTTCCCCCAGGTGCCTCTTATCTTTAGTTAAAGAATGCAACTTGTTCAAATACTTCCTCACTAAACATAGGGAGAAATTGGCCAGTTGTTTGGAATTAGGTCTTCCTACTGCAACTGCGTTGACCTCTTGCCTCTCCGTTGGGCCGTCAGCAGCTCAGAGACATGGAGATGTCCGCATCCCTGAAAGCCAGCTGAGATGGCTCAGATTTCTATAGAGCTAAAAGCATCCTCCAGTGTACCCTGGAGAGCTGTGACTTCAAATGCTGGTGTGTTCCAGGTGTTCAACGGAGACTGCATAGGATATGCTAAATGTATTGGACAAATTCATGCCATTATACAACTTAACTATTCCAAGCGCCTTTAAAACTATACATGTGCTACAGAGTATAAACAAGCCTCTTCTGGTGTAGAGCATGGCAGACCATTAGCACGTGCCTTCCTGAGCAACAGGGAAAAAAGTGTTTTGACAAGAGGATGATAGGACAAATGCCAGCCCCTGTCCTACCCAGAAGTCTCCCATAAGTGGACAGAACAGATCTTGATTAAGAAAGATTAACCCAAAGAGTACATTAGGGTTGTTTTGTATTACATTCTACAGACCACATCAATACAGGCTTTGATTTACTGACATTCAGCTAGTAAAAGCCTGCAGTGTTGGAGGTCCCATCTTTTTCCTCTGGTACCTTCAGGTTTCCAGGAGACTTCACATCTGCTGCATGACTGGCTATAGGAAAACATGCAGGGAATACAGCACTCCCAGCTAAGAGCAGAGCTAACAAGTTTGGCGACATGTCTCTGGAACGAGTAGAAAAGAGACCCTTGCTGCACAAGTAGGCTGAAGCAGGGATTCCTGTGACATCTTGTTCTCTTCCATTCCTCTGCCCTTTTCTTCCACTTGAAAGGCTAAAAGAGCTGTGCTCTAAGTTGTACCAAGTACTGCCATGGTTGGAAATCTGTATTTGCACAGCACATCCCCCTTTTCCTCTTTGCCCATCTCCAAGATAAGCAATGAGGCTTTCCCTGAGATCCAGCGAGCACTGTTCATAACTCTTATAAGTTTACTTGGGAGCAAAGTTTTGCCACATCTTGTACTTTATCCCAGCTTTAGCATAGACAACAACGGGGAAGGATGGATAGGAGAAGGGGCCCCAGGCCAGAGCCTACCTTTTGGCATGCGCTTTAAGATGCTGAACACTGCGCTCCGATCAATGAGGCTTTTGGCCCGAAAGAAGTGCATGCTTGGAGGGAACAGTCCTGTATTCAAGGCAGTGGCAATTTCTTCCTTCTTAAGGCTTACAAGCTTTGTACTGAGCTGCTGTTCCTGCTTGGCCAGCACCAAGTTACCACCTGTCTGACAGGCTTTCTCCTCCTGCATTAAGGAGTCTCTGTCCTTCCAGAGTGGGATGGGAAGACAGAGGGGAACCAAATTCAGCAGAAGGTATGCCAGCCTTGTGCTCTGCCCAGGTGGAGGCTTCATCTTACAGCTGCGCCTGAAAGGAGACGAAAAAAAAGAAAAAACAGAACCTACAAAATCTGTGTAAGCACAAGGCAGACAGTAACACCTTAGCAATGACACACTGAGGCATTGAACTGCCAGCCTCTCCTGCAATAGTCAGCTGGTGTGATGCTTGGTACTGTGGTACTAGCACTCGCTGGATCCAGGGCTTTGTGTTCCCTGGGGCGCTGTGGATGTGTGCAGGGCTGTGGCGGGCAAAGCCTCCTGCACGGGATGAGGCTGGTAGTGCATCTCGTGCATCTGTGACGTGGTGGGGCTCTAGCCCTAGGACTGAGCACTGTGGAGGTTGGGACTCCGGCTTGCAAGACAAGGTGGAGCCCCCTGAGCATAAGGGGTGCTGGTGATAGGGCACCATGCTGCGTGGTCAGTGGCAGAGGCAGGGGACAAAGTGCTTGGGGAGATGCTTTTGTGAGTGTACAGGCTATGCTGGATTGCAGAGCTAGGCAGGTCCTGTCTGGTACAGTCAAAAAGACTTTGCTACATCCTCATAGTACATTCCAGCTACTAGAGGCTTTAGTTTACAGCCAGACATCCCTGCTGCTTCCTCTGTAGCAGCAGGAGCATGTCCCTTTCTTGCAATCCCAGAAGAATGGGACAGGAAGGGAGAACATGGGAATAGTCAGAGCATGTAAATCACAGACGACAGGCACATGTGAACTCAGAGATCTCTGCCCTTCCCAAAAAAGCACAGCTGCAATCTAATATCCCATCACCAGGCTTCAGTGACCCTCCACATCAATCCCACCAGACCAAAGCAGGCTGGAGCAAGACTCGACATTTTGAAATGGTCCCCTGTGACTTACATTACGTCCTGCTTGCACGCACGCCTTCTGCTTCTAGCCTCTTCTCCACCCTCGGCTTTGCTCAGACACTTCCACCCCCTCCACTTCTGCTCCATCAGTTGGTCCCACAAGATGCAGACTTGATGGGGAAGAAATCAGCCTGCAGACCCACACCAGGCCTGGCTCTGAACCTGGAGAGAAAAGCCTCCCTAAAAGGCACTAGGACAGCCATAGTGCGACTGACTCACTTACTGTTAATTTTTCTCCTCCTTGCATCCAGAGCTCGTCCAACTGCAACTGGAGAGAGCAGGGAACAGTTTTCTTTTGCAAGCAGAAACTGCCACGGCCAAGGCTAAACAAGCAGGCTCTGTCCTGGCCGTGCCAAGCAAGGCGCGAGCCAGCCGCGCCGGCACACAAAGTTCCCCTTCCTGTCCTGGAGTTTCGCTTCGCTCAGCCTTTATTCTTCGCCCTCCCCTGTCCCTACAGCTTCATGAATATATAAAGAGGAGGAGGAGGCAGCTGAGGAGAGGAGAAAGGCTCTGCGGGCAGGCGAGGGGCCGCGAGCCCTGCAGCCGGGTGAGGAGAGCAGTACCCGCAGCGCCGCGGGCACCGCGCACAGGGCCGCTTCCCAAACACCCTGCGCCCCCGGCCTGATGGGGTCCCACACTGCAGCCCCTCGCAGGCAGCCCCGCAGCCCTGCCGCGTGCCCGGGCGCTCCTGCGCCACCTCCGAACAGCCTGGAGGAAAGAGACACTCAGACCCCTCCCGCGCGGGGAGACTCGTACACGCGAGGGATAGGTCTGAGCTTCGCCAGACCAGTGTAATCCCATGCACTGGTCTTTTAATGCCGTTTAACAACGCTGCAAATTCTGTTTAATAACGTCTTTTAATCTGAGAAAATAGGAATTTGTAAAGGTCCGTTTAAATGGTTTTTGCCTAATCCTTGTCAGCTATGTAAAGCAGGCCAGAGGCTCTCTGACAGGATTCACCAGAGCAGCATTTGGCTCACAGCAATAAACTTTTCCCTGTGGAGTAAATTAGGGGTTAGTGGGGGCACAGTTGTTAATTTTTTTTTAACCATAACAAATATTGTAATTTTGCTGTTTTATTTTGCACAGTTAAATAGGCTTAGTTTTAAAGTTATTTAAAACAGATGTTACATAAACAGCTTCCAGTGGAGAACAAAGTCCACTTTAACCAAAATTTAAATGAGTTTTCTTTTTTTTTTCTTTTAATAAGAAAGAAAGATTCTGCGAGTCAGCAGCTAGTGAAAACGACCAGCAGCAGTCAGAAAGACCATTTTAAAGGTAGAGAAAATAGTCTGGTCAGTAATACATTAAATTTCATTGCCAGGCACTACTGCAACAGACTGAATACTACTGTGGAGAGGCCACCCCAAATATTCCAGCTAGTCACCAACTGGATGTACCGTGCCATCCCCACACTTCAGATCTGCTCACCGGTTGCTGTCACCGAGATCAAGCCTGGTAGAAAATAAAGAGTTGCCTGCTACATTCGGGGTCAATCAGGGTTTTCTAGCGCTGTGCACCCGGAATGACTCTTGTTTTGAGCCCCAAATGTGAGAACATGCATGGAGATTGCAGTGTCCTCTCGTCTGCTCTTGGACAAGAGAGGGCTGAGTCCTGAGATAATCCTGCTTTCAAGGAGGAATCAGAGGAACAGGGAGTGCGTTCGGACTCCCTGAACTTGAAGGATGCCCTGGCTACAAAAAGCTCCACAGCAGCTATTAGTCCATTAAAACAATCTGCAGATCAGAGGTAGGAGGAGAGACTGAAGAGTGAGGCATGTAGCGTGGAGAAGGGAAGGTTCAGCAGAGACAAGCGTTCTGCCCATAAATACCTTCAAGGGAACAATATAAATGAAGGAAGGGAATTGCTCTAATTATCTTGGAGTAGTAAAGCCTGGAGTTAGGACCATAAAACCAAATTCAGGCTAGGCAGTTAGAAAAATGTCTTTGCAGTGAGAAATCAGGCACTAGAGACAGGTTTGAAGGGAAGGCTGTTGAGAGTGGGTAAAGCACTGCGTGAGGGGCCTCAAACAGCAGTTCACAGCCTGGCAGTGGTTTTAAAAATGCCTGAGAGAGGGCCTCAGATGTTTGCCAGTTTTGCAGGACTGATTCATCTTGCTAAATTGAGTTTGAAAAACAAAACCAAAGTCCAGTGCTAAAACACTTCTTTAATGGAACTTTTTCACATAAGAAATTGTAAGAATTGCAGGGAGAATGCTATACAGATGTTGAGAGAAATGAGCTAAGAAATAAGGTGTTCAAGATGCCCTGCTCTCTATTAAAGTGTGGCCTGTGCTCAAAAAAACGCACATGGGGAGTCTGCACTAGTCAAACAAGAACTAGGTCACTTCTAGCTAGGTCTCCTATGACCCCAGAGGCTGGAAGGGATGGAGGAAGGGAGAATGGGATACGACAAGTCAGAATACGGGCATCACCAGTCAAAAGTGCCATTTGTGAGAGGTCTTGGGTTCTTCTAGTGCCTGCAAGTATTCACAGCTTGGTGGCAGGCCTTGCAGGGAACCAAGGCTTGAGTGAGGAAGACCTGTCCTGTATAAAGGATTCACAAGGGTTGTTATAGGAGTCATTTCAAAGTTGCAACCACCACTGCAGTTCCTATCCAGTCCTGACTAGCTCCTGAAATAATCTTAATCTCCCTGGTTGAGGCTGGTGGGGCCAGAAGGTCTTCTAGCCCTCCCTGACGCTCTGTTCTGCTGCAGCCATCCTGCTTTCCAAGCCTCTGTCTGTGCTAAAGCTGCCTTGTCATGCTTGCTGCAGCTTTATCTACAGCCAGCTGCGCGTGAGAGGCATGTGGAGCTTTATATAGCTGGTGGCCACCACTTAGTGTGCTCAGTGAAGTCCCCTCGCTTCAGTTTCAGTTCCACATGCAAACCGGTTTTGTTCTTTCGAGTTTCTTTTAGGCAATTGCTGCCATCTTCCCGCCACATGTTCTCCCACCATCACACCCTGCCTCTCAGCTCAGCCCCCGGCTCTTCGCAGCTGCTGCCGTGCCAGGGTCTCTGCTCTCACACTGAGACCCTTGCAGCAACAGCAGCAGTGGGATCGGGGTGCTGATTTTGTGCATCTTTCTGCTGTAACCTAGGATCAGCTTGCTGTGTGCCACGGTGGGCACCTGCAGGACGATGAAGGGCCTGCAGAGCACTTAGATGGTCTGCAGCCCAGTGCAGAAATTAGAGCAATGACAAATGCAGCAGTCGGTAAACTAGGGGCGACTCAGCCCCCTCTTGAACTTCCTCTTTGTGGCAATGCATTTCGCAAAAGCCACACTCGCTGCCTTTTCCAAACCGAGAGGCATTTCTGACAGCACAGAGGGCTGAGGTGTGTTTTGGCTTCTTAGCCATTCCAAACCCTCCAGAAACATCACTGTAAGCCCAAGAGAAGGAAGCTGGAACTGGAAAATGTGCTCCCAGCTTTACCAGGTAGATATTCTCTCTGTGCCAGCTGCCTTATTAGTAAAATGGGAACAGTTACCAATCTAGCTACCCTGCTGAGAGTTGTGATTATTCACTGTATCTGCTGGTGGAGTAGCTGCACTCCCAGAGCCAGATGCTAGATGACTTTTCAAGCAGGTATGCATAGTGGTCGTAGCCTAGTTTTGAAAGGAAGACTGTGAGGTGGATCAAGGAGGAAGGCAAACAGAGGTGAGCAGACACAGTATTTAATAAAGACACTCTCCTTGCACGCATGCCCATCTGTGCAAGGCACACAGCAAAACACAGTGACGATCCTCAGTCCAAAGTATCCCCAGTCTCCCAAATCCCTGGTAATTCCTGCAAAATGCTTAGAACATATAAAAGTGCAATGTACTATAAATTAAGAATAGACTAGCCCAGGATGTTTGCGATGATTAAAACCTTCCCACTGACCTACTTTTGAGTGTCTGAGCATGGGTTGTTGGTATTTTTTTTTTTTTTTTCCCTCTTTGTGCCAGGCAAAAATATGGGTCATTTACTAGGGAAGTGAGGAGGTCAGCTGGAGACCTGCACTGAGAGGAAGCCAGTTTGCCATGTGGGTTGTGCTGGCAGTGTTGCATCCCAGCCTGCAGCGAGCTCAGATCTCCCTAAAGGTGCTCGTCTGTGTTCAGAAACTTTCCCTTTCATTAGCTGCCCAACTGTCCTTCCATCCATCTGTCTTTCCTTTGCTTCTCAGCTCCATCCACAGTGCTCTGATGACATTTAAAATAAATAAGAGATTCAGGATGCTACAAGAATTGGAACAGGTAGAGGAGGGAGCCAAGGAAGGAGCAAAACTCCCAGGTTAACCATGAGTCACTCCAGGAGTGCAGTCATTGGTTTGTCATCATTGCCTGGCTCCTAAATATAATAGCTGTGAATTCCTCTAACTGGCGACTGAGAGGAGGTGCTTTGGGCTATTCGCAGCACACTTGTGAAAATTCAAATCTGTCTTGCTCCCAGGAGAAGGTCTCGGAGCTGGGGAGCTCAGCAGCTTTATCAATGCGAGCGCTGCAACAAGTGGAGCCGGCGGCGCTCGCCAGCCCTGTGCAGGGCTGCAGCTGAGCTGAGCTTTCGGATAAGTCAAACTGCATCATTCCTTCCAGCACCCCTGGAGCCGTTCTCTGCTGCTGGCACCCTGCACCCGAGCACCAGGCAGGGAAAGGACAAAACAAAGCAAGTCCCAGCGGCTGAGAGCACCCTGTCAGGTTGGGACCAAACTGCAGCCTCCCAAGGGCTCCTGATGGTGGGAGCTGAGAGCCTCGGGGGCTTTAGGGAAAAGGGCTCAATACCATGCAGGACGGGTCCCAAGCAGCCTCCGAAGTTTCTGTGCAAAGGCTACCAGCAAGTGTTAGCATAGCCTTGAGTTTGTTATTTGTCTTCTCTCTCTCCTGCCTATTAGAGGCAATAATGAGTGAAAACTAGGCAGCAGAAATACCAGAAAGATCCTGAGTTACCAAAAGCGACTTTAGAGAAGGAAGACACCCAGTGTCACTGTGGGAGATGTTTTCCTGCGTTTTCCATTAGCCATGCCATGATTCTTGCCTTCCTGGGATGTGCATCTATCACTAGGCTGTGTTGTCTTCTGCAGATTAGTGTGGTTTTGCAGGAAGAGAAAAAAAAATAACAAGGAGGAAAAAAATCCTACTCTTAAAAGCTATATTCTTTGTGAACACCCCACTGAGTTCGTGCCTCCTGTTCTCCCCGCCTGGTTTCTTAAGCCAGAACCTGCTCTCTTTCTACCTCCTCTGCTCACCACCCCCCTGAAGCACATTCCATCTTTGCCTAAACTCCCAATCCCCCCACATCTCCCCTGGGCAGATGCCTTCATGCCTTGAAGGAGAGGAACTGAATTTGTCACTGTGCACCTGTGAGCCTCCCCTGTGTCAGGACAACCTGCATCTCAGCAATCTTGGCTGGCTCTCTGTTTCTCTGCATCTATGTTTCCCAGGTTGCTCCAACATCACTTGAACTCCAAACCCAATCACTAAGAACCACTACACCTTTCCATGCCACAGCACCACGGTCAGTCAGTCTGTCCGTGTCTGTCTCTCAGAAGTGTCACTAAAAACCACATATCCCCCCTACTGCATCCCAAAACTATGGCCCTAACGTGTACCCTAAGACTTCAGAGATGCTTTGAAAGGGAGGCTAGCAAAGGCTGGGAAGCACACCTCTGCTACATCTCTATTTCAGCTGTTCAGATGTCACCCCATTGCATATATTATTTTTCACTCTGTTCATGAAGCAAGGAAGATGGCATTTAAAGCTGGTTTGTGCTACAAAATTAACTTCCATGAGGAGCATCTGAGTTAGAATCAGACTGTTGTCCCCACAAACATCTGTCTTGTAGCCAAGTTTCATCCTGCCTAGGCAAATGTCCAAGTTTTAATAAAGGCTTGGAAATGTCAAAACAGGGCTTCTGCCTTCCTCTTTAGAGGCACCTCCGTATAGCTTCATAGCAAATGCAGACACTGGCCTCAAGCCAGTTAGTTCTGCTACTGCCGTGGCACCGCCAGCAAAACAGCACTTTCCTCTCCCAAGCATTTACCCAGTTATTCAGGCAGCATTGCACTCTAGAGTGATTTATACTGCTGCCTACTACAGCAGCACCCGATCAAGAGAGCTTAAAGCAAGGAGGCTGCTTGTCACCACAGCGGTCACCTGTACCATGTACTGAATGAAGAGCAGAGCCCAGCCGCTTGGAATAACTACAGAAAAAACTCATGGCCTTCCCTGCAGGTATTGATACTTCACCCTGTTCTTCAGACACTTTTCAGCCCAGCTCACAACACATTGCTTTCCATCCCCTCGCACTTTTCAGCCCTGCCCTGAAGATAGTGTTAGGTGCAATCTTACCTTCTCCTAAGTCACACTGATATATACTTTCACTCTAAAGTGTGACAGCACTATCTGCATCACCAGGACAAGCAGAGAAGTCCTCAATGTCCTCATCCCCATCTAAGTTACAGGGAGACGCAAAGTACACTACAAGTGTCACTTTTGGAAGCCCTCCAAGCAACAAGCCTCAATATGAGCAGCGACTTTACAAAGTGAAGAACAGACTGAGACTTCAAGGGCACAGTTTGTAGGTTCTTCAAGCCAGTCAGCCTAGGTCATGTGCTATGCACTGGGATACGATCCTTTCTTACTCCAGCCTGGCAACAGACAGCTGAAGTCCACCTTCCTTCAATCCCTAGGAATAAGCCATGGTTCTTGCACCTTACCACTGGTTCTGAGGATGGCTTCTGTCTAAGGAATCTACTAAGGAATAAACTATACACCAACACTGGGGCAGTGCAGCTATAAGGCCTGCTGTATAACCTGGGTCATCACTTATGGGAGGAAGCACAGCTGCAGGGACCAATCCCTCTGGCTTATCTCAGGATCCAGCTCCACACTTAGCCCAGATCCCTCCAGTATCATGCAGCGACATGCCCTGGGGAGCCATTACTATCATCTACTTGAAGTTCCCCATTCCTGGCTCCCTCTTCAGTGGAGGGATACAACCCTATGCATCTAACTTGCATGAAGATGTTGGTGTGTGGCACACATGCACAGACACGTAAACTGCCCATCTCTGCGTTGCATTGTAGTACACGAAAGCTGCTTCCTTCATGTCCTACCTGGTAGATACACCTTCCGCAGAGGGACAACTCAGTTTCCTACTGTGGTTCTCAGTACCTTCACTCCATGAGTGACAGTCAAGGTAAGATCACAAACAACTTCAGGGATCTAGAAATCAAGCACAAGTCAGCTAGGAGGAGGAGGAAGCAGCAAGGGCCGGCCACTGCACAGGGGAAGGTGAGCTGGGAGCTGCTAGGGTGAGCTAGCACGACAGCCAGGGAGGCATGGGGCACACGCTGACAGAGGCATGGTCCCGCCTCGCCTGAGCAAGAAGAGCACAGTGGATCTAGTGTCAGTAACCAGGCCCGGTCAAGGGTCCTGTGACTGCCAGACAAGTTCATGGTGCTGAGGTGGATTGGAATCAAGCCAGGAAGTCAAGCTAGGAGCTGTCTGTTCAGCTCTCTTCAAGGCTGGACATTTAAACTGCTTTCCAAGTCAGCTATGAAGCCAAGGAGATAAGCCTGTGGGGAGGATGTGCTTAAGACCCAGAGTCTAACTACCAACCTCAGGGTGGGTATAGATGCCAAGGATTAACATAATGTTATTGCAGACTCAAGCACCACGCCACCACAAGTGCCGCTGGTAACAATAATGGACATTTTTAAGGAAAAATCCCCTTCAAGACACACCTCATCTAAGTTCCAGTGGCAGCTTTCTGCATGGCTCGGGCCAGTCTATGTTATAACCAATATTCATTCATGACTTACCTTCAGTTCTGTTTCCTTGAAGCCTAAATCCCACCATAACACACCTGAGGCAAACTGTGCAGTAGCCAGGGATCCCAGCTTCAGTCAGGAACTTGTTCCTGACCAGGCATCTAAGCACACTCTGCAGAGGGCAAGACTTGGTATCACTGATGCCACCTCCCCAGCTGTACCCATGGGTGCAGGGGGACGGAGGCCGGTCCGTAGTGTTACAAACAAGCCGCAGTTTGTCACTACTGTGCCTTCTGTAGCAGTGAAGCTCCCCACTGTTATAAAGATCTTGCTAGTACAGAAAGGACATAAAAAGTTGTTGCAGGAAGTGAGAGTTCATAGAAATTGCCAGCAACATAAAATATCAGTTTTAGCAGAGCTCTGAAATGACACAGGGGACAGACAGTGTGGTGGTGCATAGCAGGGAATTGTGCTTTAGCCCCTTATGCATGCACACACCTTCTTATATCAAATAGTATTCCTAGTTTCAGCCTGGAGAGTGAGAACTCAAAACCAAGCTGTACTTCTGACTCTGCTCTTTTTGATCATTTGTGTTTATTCATCTTAGCGTGACTTGGACCAGAAAGAGCTCCTATCTGCAGCTTCTCCTGGGTGTTCAAAACCCACCTCAGCACAGATTAAGCAGTCAGCATTTCATCTTTCTCTGCTCCCTATTTAGAAAAGCAGACTACCTGGTACCAGTAGTCTTTCTGGGCTCTTTTCCAGGACCAAGAGGAAGATGTATGAATGTAGGGACAGCACTGTGATAGATTGAAAGACTTTGGCCTAGACTCTGCAACCAGGTCTGCACAGGTGAGGCCCTTCTGCAGCATACGGAACTAAGCCTAACAAAACACACCACGAGCTGTCCCAGAGCCATTGACACAGAGCCAGGATGCAGCTCTTTGGAAGGCACAATCTCCATCAGCGTGAAGAAAGATCCAACAACTGCATTTTTTTTCCCATGTACATTTTGATGTCTCTCATGTCGTTACACTGCTCTCCCAGCCCCACAGTGCCGCTCCAGCACGCAGCCCCATTGGGATGCAAAGCCCCCATTGCCAGCGCAGGTGCCGCAGGGGCAGGTCCGCTCCTAGGGCCGCCCTGGAAATCACTCACTGAAGCTAAGGGACGCACGCCTCAAACAACAACCCACTGGCCACGCTGAGCGGGCAGGACGAGGCCAGCCTGTTGAAATGACATTGTGATTAAAACTTAATAAAAAGTGGCGTTTATTGATGAGTTGTATTAACCTTGTCTAAAATCATTTGGACAAGTTAAAACCGCTCTTGGTGTTTCCCTGCCGCACGGAGAGCAGCAAGGCACGAAGCGGATGAATGGCGCTCGGCACGCCGGCCCTTTGTTAGGGGCAGAAGAAAGCGTCGCTGTCGGAAAGCTTCAGCTGGCAGCGCCTGGGCCTGCGGGACGCTGCCTCCTGCCCTCTGCCAGGACCCCTGCTGGCAAGCCCCAAAAGGCATTGCCAGGGTACTTGCACGGACACACAAAGAATGCTCCCAAAAACGCTGCCGGGGACCAGCTGTCCCACTCCAGGGGACACTTCCAGGTTATTTGCATGAGCAGCGATCAACGCGCGCCCCGGGGAGTGGTGCCAGGGCCCCCGCTGGCGCCCAGCCGGGGCGGCTGCGCGGGCGCTCGCACGCCCGGGGCACGGAGCCGCACAAGCCTGTGGGCGGCACGGCCGAGCCGAGCCCCGAGCGGCGCCGTGGTCCCGCAGGGCTCGGCCTCCTGCCTGCGCGGCGCCCTGCCGGCTTCGCCGCGCTCGCAAACCTGCGAAGCAGAGAGTCCGCCAGCCCCGCGCCGCGCTTCCAGCTGCGTCCGTCTCTCCACGGCCGCGCGACAGCTGAGCAGATAGACACGGCGCCACCTGCTCCCACCTCCCATCCTGCCCGCTGCGTCCCATGCGCACGGGGCCTCCCCGCCGGCACCCTCCGCCCCTGAGCCCTAGGCCCCGCGGTGCAAGCAGGAAACAAGAGGGTTGGCACCTCCAAAGCTGACCCCGCATGAGCCCAGCCCTGTTCCAGCCAAACCAGCCCAGCGCTTCCCTCCTGACCAAGCAAACGGGCAGGAAAGGCAATGGAAACCATGGCGGGATCGGGTCGCAAAAAGGGGAGATGCGGCCGTATTGAGACAAAAGCAGTGAGGACACCTCTGCCTTCTGGCCGCCCCTGGAGATAACAGCAGTTAGTCACAATCTGTTAGCGATAAGTAGTTATTATGACTTCTATTAGGGATTCCCTCTAAGCGTGCGCTCGCATTTACTGTCATGTTTGCTTACGCCGTCACTCTGATGCTTCCTACCGCGGCTGTGCTAGGAGCCGCAGCGGAGCGATGCTCAGCCATCGGTGACCTGCTGCGCTTGGGCACGCACGGGTTTGCTCCCGGCCACTGCATGTGTGAACAGCACTGAGTGTGTCAGTGTGCGGGTACAGGCCCTGAGACCTGGCTGCGCTCGTCTGATTAACTAGGCGCAAGCCAATCCCCTCTTTTGGGTAAGGACTTTTGTTAAGTCCTGAATCTCCATTAGATTTGATCTCCAGCCCAGGAGTGAGGTGGGCATATTCGGTGCTTGGCATTTTAAGTAGAAACAGAGGAACTGCTGCTTGCAGTGGATCAAGCTCACTCTTCTGTTCCCGTGTGGTGCTTTTGCTGGGCTCAGCAGAACAGGCAAGGACACGAAACCCTGCAGCGGGCAGGAGCAGGACAATGCGCCTCCTGAAGAAACACTCGCCCAAACCACATTGGCAGAGGGACGATTCAGCTCTGACAAGCAAGGCTTACATCCCTTGAAATTTTCATTGCTTCAATTGAAGGCTCTAATATTGTCAGTGAAAATGTTTGAGACCTGCTGAACTCTTTTCTGAACCCTACTAAGGCTCTCAGTCTCCATCACACTCGACTAAAGCAAGATCCTCAGGTAAAATGTGAATGTTGTGAAAAGATACTGCCTTTTATCGCTCTGCAGCTGCTTCCAATGTCATTGAACATCTTTAGATTTCATACAGTGAAACGGGGAGATGAGGCACTTCTAGTGATTCTTTCAAGCCTGCTGATTTTCTAATGGAGTTTTATGAAAATGCAACCACATATGAGGCGGGGGAAAAAAAGGGAGAGGTTTTGGCTCAGCCATGGCTGTGAAGGAAAATGCCTTGTTTTTACTGTGGAGTTCTGCTCTATGTTTGCATTTAGAATTACAATTATTCCATCTAGTGACAAAAGTAAGTTCTTGATGCTCTCCCCTTCCTGCTCTTTGGTGTTGCCTGCAAAAGCAAAATCATTGTAAGAAATTACTTTAAAGAGCTGGCAAAATCCGGCACACTGATAAAGGCACATGAAGAGCAAAGTGCCCACTGAAGCCTTGTGACTCCTGTTTAGCTTGCAGGATTGCAAAACACACACAAAAGTCCCTGTTTAGTACATTGAGGAAATGTAGTCCAGAGCAATTGAGAGACAGATGTGGAACCCCACGATGCCAGTGCTGCAGACCCGCTTTTCAGGCCAGAACAATACTTTACAATGAAAAATTCATTACCCAGATCTGTGAAAAGCAAATGAAGCTCTGCCTCTCCCAACCTTGACATTTTCCAGACTGCTGGCCAAATCCACGGGTAGGACACAGACTCGCACACCCACCCCCACGCTTCAAACGCGCAGCTGGTACAAGGAGAATGTCTTTCAGATGTGACTTATCTCCCCGGAATGAGCTGTGACACCACCAAGCCCCAGTGTCCAAAGAGCCGCACATCTCCTCTCCTAATTACCACGACCGGAGGGAGATGCCTCCCTGCCCTGACGGGGCGCCCTTCCAGTGTAGCCCACAAAGATGCAAAACAGGAAAAGAGTGGGTGAAAGTGAAGTGCAGCAATTAGTAAGTTTATTCGACAGAACCCAGTTTGCATACGCTATTGCCGGTTGTCCCTCCGCTCAGCCATCGTGAGCTATTTTTGCAGCTGGGGGCTGCTTGCTGATGTAAGGCTATTCGAATGTAGCCCTGTTTGCTTGTGCGTTTTGCCCCCATCCTCCCCCAGCCCTGTATGTAATGTGACAGTTTCTGCCAAACGATGTTAGTGCATTAGCCACTTTTCAAATGATCGCTTCCCCGCTGGGTCGGGTCTCTTCAGAGGCAGAGGATGGAGGCTGCGAACCTATCTGCTCCAAAGAGATTTTCCCCTCTCCCGTTAGTGGTATTCCCTGAGCCCTGCTGATGAAAGACACAGATGTGTCTGCAGAGGAGCAGCTCTCAGCGCATGCCTCATTCCCCAGAGCCCTCTTCAGCCAGTTTGATGTCTAAGTGGAAGGGAAGAAAATAAGCTGACAGTGGGGTTACCACCCAGATGATTTTCTGAATTGATTAGCTGCTTTTTCAGAGGCCTCACATCCATACAAACAGCAACCTCCTTGGATCTCACAAGCTAAGTAATGACCTTGGCTAGGAGAGCTCTAGAGAAAGCCCAGCTGTAATGATGTGCCGCTTCCCTCGGAAAGAAACAAAGGAAAAGCCAGGGGAAAACAACATGAGGGGAACTAAATAACAGCTAGAAAGAGGCAAGGGAAATGCAGCTTGCAATAGCACCAAGCATAACAAGCACCTCTCAGCAGCAGCTGCTTTTGACTCTAATTTGTATTTAAAGGGCTGGGCAGGCAAGAAAGAGCTCAGGCCACAACTTTGGGAGGTTGAAGCTACAAGCACAGGACAGGACCAGGAGGATTTAAGGGTCTTCTCGGGCATGTGATGATAGAGGTGATATTGCAATAAAGCCCAGGTCCCGCTGAGCTGTCACGTGCTTGCCTGCTCACTGCCACGTGCAGGATGCCGAACACAGCATCAGCCTTCACCACCGCAGCGGGTAGGACAAGCCTAGCCCCTGCGCAGCCTGCTCCTGCACCTTCGAGACTGCAAGGTTTGCCAGCAGCGGGGATGCAGCCTTGACTCCTTCACCCCTGGGTGGCAGCTGGGGGGGTTGCAGACTGCGCATGGCATGGGGCAGTCCTGCTCAACAAGGGACCAAATGTATTCCCTAGGAGGGGAGCAAGCTGCTCAGCCTTCACAGGCTTTTGCTTCTGCCTTCTGAACCCTCAGAATAACCCAAATTACAACAGGGAGGGAGAGGTGCTGTGGAGCCCCATCTCATTGCTCTTTCCCATCTGTGCTGTGCTACTCCTGCCAGAGGTTTTTTATTTGACACACACCAAAAGAGAAAAAAAATATATTGCTGGAAATTTAACCCACGCTCTATTCCCTTTGCAAATGCCCCGCACCTCAAAGTGCAGCCTGCTGCTCTCAGAGCCTCTAATTAGCTAAGCAAGGCGAGTGCTCATTAGCCCCACCTGGGTCACTCTGCAACGGGGAGAGAGGAGCATTAACCCCTACAGGACTCCCCAACAAATGGGCGAGCGGTGCCTTCCCTAGCCAGGTGGCTCTGACCCTGGTAGCAGAGGGTGGGCACTTCTAGGATAGGTCTGTTAGTGTGGCGCATCTTGACACTGCTCATCTGGGTCCTCTGCCATGTCCAATATCTGTCTCTGCTCTTAGCCCTGTATTGGGAGGGGAAGAGATGGGTTACAGCGCAGCTTAGCAATTTCAGTTGTTCCCACACTGGAAGAGTCTCCTGGAGTGTGTCTGCATGGGGAGAGGGGAAGGCTCTGGCCTGATGGGTACAGCTACCACGAGAGGCTTCTCCTTGGTTGTGATCTGGTGTTTCATAGCCGCAACTTCGGAACTCAGCAGAACCAACTGCCAGCTTACAAAAAAGTCTTAGGTACGTTTTTGCTGATGTTATGGCACTAGGAGTAAGCAAGCACCTAAACTATCCTTGATGCCATCACACGAGTGCTTTTTTCCCTCTCTGTGTCCCAGCTCCTTTCAGATCAGGTGTTATTTCACCTGTGGTAGCACATCTAGGCCCCAGATGTCGACTTGGTGCATGAGCTACTAGATACCCGCATAGGATGAATCAATCAGCATCAGGCAGCTTTGTAGCCTTTAAGCAAGGCATTTATAGGCCAGGTTCACCCCAAGTGGGCAGGCAGGCAGGGTAAGAAGGAAAATGGAAGCAAGCATGTGATCCCTTGACCAGTAAAATTCATTATTATTTTTAGGAAATGGAGCGAGTTCTGGCAGGGAGTCCTTAGAACATAATACCTGCTGTCCCTCACTCCCCAGCTACAAAGACACAGCATGGGGCACAGCAGCAGAGCAGGAGAAGGAGAGGGAATGCTTGCAGTATTTCCTGACTGATCAATTCTCGGGGCTGAGGAGAAGGTCTGTTCTTCTCGGCATTCCCCACCCCACCAGAAGACATACAGGGATGATGGGGGAGAAGTGTGCCAGTGCGAGGGCTGGTTCACCTGGGAGGAAAGGCAGCCACTTCCAAGACAATTTCACTAGCTGCACCAGCAGCACCCAGTCCTGCCCCTCCATAACCTGACTGCCCCCAGTCCATAACCTGACTGAGCGGTTATGGAGAGCTACCTGTGGCTCCCCACGGCAGGGTGCACACCCGATGTGGGACAGCAACCTGTTAAATCAGCAAGTGACCAGGGACTTCAGGAGATATCTCTTCTCCCCATGCCCCCAGCAACTGCTCCTAGACTCTTTTCCTGAGGTTCATCTTTTGCCAGGCATTGATCGCAGATGTCAGGAATAGATGTAGCAACAGGAGGCTGCCAGCTATCGACCCGAGCTATCTAGCAGCCTTTTGTGTGTAGCTGGCAAGTAAAACATTCCTCCCCAGACCCTGCCCTCTCCCATGACGCTTCAAATGAAGGACCAAGACTAGCCTGATCTGCTAGGTAGTTCCTCATTCAGCTACTTTGGGGTTTGCCTGCAATTTGCTAACCTGAAATATCATATAGGCTGCATGTGTACACATACACACGCGATATGTATATATATTCATGCACACACATGCCTGCTTGCATTAATAACACTGTATGAATTTCCTGCCTATGCTAACCACACAAATGATCAAAATACATAATATGTTTTGCCTAGTGTCAAAATATGACTATTAGCAGTATGGTGCCCGTAACACGCAGTTAAGCAGATCTTATAGCGGGTAGTGTGATATATTTGGCAGGTCATTACAGTACTTGTTGCTTCTGTCTGTATAGTCTTATCCCTGTACACCTAGGCTTTTAACAAACTCCTTTTAATAAAACGGCATATAGTTACAACTATAGATTAGCATCTTTACTTTGCAGACAATGATCTTGATACACAGATAAAACTTGTACTAATAACAGTTTGGACTGTTAAAACTGATAGCATTTTTTT